>CAEGAG010134740.1:0-66181 GCA_903067065.1 Brachyrhaphis terrabensis
CTATCTATCTATCTATCTATCTATCTATCTATCTATCTATCTATCTATCTATCTATCTATCTATCTATCTATCTATCATAATCAATCAAACAGTTGGACTGAGGAGAGGAAGTATTGATTTATGATTGGTTTATCTGAAACTGGTAGCAAACCAGGGAGATTCCAGTAATGATGGAGTGAATGGAAAAAATTAATAGCTATCAAAAAGTATTGGAGTCATTGTGGGCATAAAAAGGAGGAGTAAATTTATGTAAAAAAAACAACAACTCAGAAATGCAGAGATGAATCTGAATTTTTCTAGAAAAAAGTAGCAAATCTTCAACTTTCAAACTAAAAAATTTTGACAATAATCTCAGAAATGTTCAGAATTTTTTGCAAACTCAGAAATTTACTTTTTTTTTTTTTATTTTTTAGAAAATTTCTTAGATATTTTTGGCAGAAAATTTCTCCACCTTTTTATTTTCCATCTACCGTGGCCTTAATACTCCGTTGTATGAATCAGCCATATATCCGCCTTTAGGAGCTAACAGGGTTTTTGATTTTATCACCATTGCTTTGAGGGGAAACTACATACATTATATGATCAACTAAAGCGCAATAATGTTCCTCCTCTGGGCTGTGAAGGTGAGGAAGTGACTGATAGTAGCTCACATGCTGACATGTGACTTTTTCCAGTCAAAAGTTCATTTAATTGTGATAACAGAGGAACCTGATATGATCTGTTTGAGGAAATAAAAAGACAAACTTCTCTGTTCACAGTTTTGCTTTAAGCAAACTTCCTGCACTGTCCTTTGTTTCACATTTTAAATTCTTCGCAGCATCCAGACTGACTACAGGAATGCTATGTTAATGCATTTTAGGCAAGAACTATCAATAAACATTAAATTTTAATGAACATTAGGAAGACATTTTAAATATCCAAAATAAATAAACAAAACAACAGAAACAAATAAAATAAATTATGATATTCTGTAAACAAAATTGGTCTTCAAAAAAGGGCAAGTTGAGACCAAAACACCAGACTGAAGACTTTTATTACCCAGTTTTTTGCAGAAAAATGAAAACAATAAATGGAAATGATTGAGATTGTTTCAATTTATCACATGGTTAATTGATTACTGCAACAGGCTGATATCTACAATATGCAATACTCTACTGTAACAATCTTTTTAGTTACGGTAGATTGTTTTCTAAAGCTTTCTGACCTTTTTTAAACATTTCCTGGATAATTTGCTGCATGTTTTCAGATGTTCCTTACCGTACACCTGGGCAGCAACGACCAGCGCGTTATGGAGGTTCCCGTCATGCCAGAGATGCTGTGCAGAGACGTTGTGGAGCTCTGTAAGGAGCCTGGTGAGGCCGACTGCTACCTGGCTGAGACCTGGAGAGGCTCAGGTGAGTTTTACAGAAATACTGACCACAGCGTTTCAGGATTACTGCTCCGTTATAGCTAAAAACTGAAGTTATTACCTTTGGACCTAAAGAGGACCGATCTAGAATTAATGTACAGCTTCAGTTATTACAGCTGGAAACTATTGATTAGGTCTGAAATCTGGGTGTAGTGATGGACCTGAACATTCAGAGCCACATAAAGACAGTTACAAAGTCGGGCTTCTGCCACCTGAAGAACATTTCCAGGATTAGAGGACTAATGTCCCAGATCTAGAGAAACTCATTCATGTGTTTTTCTTTAGTCAAATTGATTATTGCAACAGTGTCTTCACAGGTCTGACTAAAAAAACAATCAGATCCAGAACGCTGCTGCTGGTGTTCTGACTAAAACCAGGAACATGGAGCTCATCACCCCAGTTCTAAAGTCCTTATGGCTCCCTGTAACTCAGAGAATAGATTTAAAAATACTGCAGTACATTTATAAATCACTGAACAGCTTAACACCACAATACATCAAAGATCTGCTGCTGTTGTGTAAATAATTTTGAATTAATATTTCTCTTTCTTGAGTTTCTGTCACTCTACCCACCTCTCTGTATTTGATAAGATCAATAGGAGATTTTTTTAAAGAGCAGTTATATTTTTATAGCTGCATGTTAAAGTCTCTGTGTGTTGGTTTCTAACCTTTCAGAGCGTGTGGTTGAAGAAGACGAGCCGATGTTGGAGGTGCTGCAGCGATGGGGCCATCAGAGAGGGGAGGTGCGCTACATCCTGCGATACCAAAGAGCCTCTGGACACGAAACAGGTTGGATATGCCTTATTATCACCAAAGACTATTACATAATCTTACCTTTATCTTCCAGATTTATTAATCAAAGAAGGGATGAAGGGGGGCTATTACGCAAAGTTTAATTTTTGCACGTTTTTGTTCTTTCATTGCTTCTAAAACAACCCAGGTGCTTAGAAAAGTGCTGTTTTTTTTTTTTTGTTGTTTTTTTTTATCAATAAGTTGATATTATTTGGTGTTTGGAAAATGAGCTGTTTCAAAAACCTTTGTTGAGTCACAATTGATGGGCACTACACTGTTACCTAGCAACCCCAGCCGAGCTCAGCCCGTTACCTAGCAACCCAAGAGGAGTTCCAGCACATTTGGTCAGCTGGTTTTACCGCTGTATGTGCCGTACAACGGCTGCTGGAAACGACAAGCGTTTTGTTGTGGACTTAACATTTTCTGCATTCTTGTTGGCTGTACAGGAAGGCCCACTTCTGCTTTTCAAATACTTACTGTTGTATAATTTTGCATTTGTTTTTAGCCATTTTCACATGTGAGTGTAAACGTTGAATTTGAGGGCGTGGCCAGCAGCTGATTATTCGGATTTAAAGTGACAAGAATTGAGCTGACTAAAATCTTATTATCTAAGAAAGATTTAGTGCCAAAAATGTAATGAAGATGTTTTGAATATACACCAATCTGAACCTGTTAGAAAGAAAATATGTTTATGGAGAACCATCAGAGCAATCAGACAGGTTCTGGATGACGCTAAATGCAGGAATGAGGAAACCTTCAGATGTAACCCAGTGTGCCTGTATCTAGCAGCATGTAGTGCAAATCTGCAGGAGGGTCTGCAGCTCCCAAAGAACAGATTCAGCATGTATTTCCTGCAGCTCAGGCAGTAATCAGCTTAGAGCTGAAGGAATTAAGTGGGCTGCTCCATCTGTGTTTTTGTTCACGGTATTTTTAAGTATTGATCTGCTTTAACTTTAGCGTATCTCATGAACAGTTGTTAACATATAATTGATTCATTGTGTGTAATTTGTACTTAACATTGTAGCAAGTCTGAAAACTTAAAGATACATTTAAAGAAGTCTGTTTTTGCGTTCAGCTGGATGCAGAGCTGCAGATCAAACTACTTTGGAAAGACTCAGAGAGAATGGGGTGAGATCTTTATTTATTCAGAAACACTGAAATCACACCACATCATAACGCCTAGTAGAGAAACGCACCCAGAAGTTGTGTAATTTGGCATACTGACTGCTGGATAGAGAGAAAAACAATATGAAGACGTGACTACAAACTCAGACAGAGCTTTCTGTTGCAGTTCTCAGTTATTCCTCTGGATATGTCGCTGAGCGAGCTGCAGGATCTGGCAACAAGACAGCAGCAGCAGATTGATGCCCAGCAGCAGCTTTTGGCCTTCAAGGTACAGCACACCAAGCGCTCTGCAGCATGCATACGACTACTATTAATAGTTTCACCAAAAGAACCCGTTGTTCTTCAGCCCAGTTTCAGCCTGACATTGAATTGAACCCATTATATACATTTGAAATTAGTTGATTTAATGTTCAAAGACCTTTATGTCACTCATCAGTGTTTAGGCCATTCTCCATCCTCAGCGATGGAGAACACATACATTGTTCATACATAATATTGTGTGTTCAGATTATTCACACATGTAGTTCTTATGGGAAAGCCGCTGTCTGCCAGTTTATTATAGAGTGTGTGCTATATTGTTAAGGAAATGTGCTGTAACAAAGTTCACATCGTATGTAGAGGCAGACATGAAAACGATGAGTACCATCACTAGTCCCACCGCATTAAGCAATAAATCAATTAATCGCATGATAAACTAAAACAAGATCAATAATTTCCATTTGCATAATTTACCATTTTTCTCTTTCTACCAAAAACTGGATGATAAAGGTCTTCAGTCTGGTTCTTTGAAGGACAATTTAGTTTACAGAGACTTGCTGTTTTATTTATTTATTTGGGATATTTAAAATGTCTTCCAGTTCCAGTGTTAAGTATTCATTAGAATTTAAAGTTTATTGAATTTTGAGAATGTGTTCTTGCATTATATTATATTACATTATATTACTTGAAAATGGTCTCAAAAAAACAATATTGTTGTTTATCACATAAATTTCTGGAACAATTTATTGTCCAGCAAAATTTGTTATTGTAACAGGAAAAAGCAGCTCTAATATTCAACCACCAAGTCCAGTGCTTGTTTTACTGCACCGTCACTCTTACTAGAGTTTTGTAAAGTTTGTTCATTGCCCCATATGTTTTTGTGATCAATTATAATATTGTTGTTTTGAGGCCATTTGCAAGTAACATGTTGATAATGGCATAATAATGTAACTTTGCCCTCTGAAAGTAATATACTTTAATTTTGTACAGAACACTCCACACTGGAAGTGGGAGACACTTTAAATATCCAAAATAAAACACAACCAAAAACAACAAATAGAAAAAAATATAAAAACCAAACGCAACAGAAACCATGAATAAAATGGATTATTAAGTATCTGTAAACAAAATTGGTCTTCAAAAGATAATCATCAGAATGGAAATTATTTTATTTCGTCATATGATTAATTGATTAATTGCTTATTGCGACACACATCACATGTGTAATGAGACGCTGTTGCTTTATATCATCCACTGTTTTCAGGATCATCTTATCCTTTCAGAAGCAGTGATACAGGAGAACGCATAGCTGAATTTTGTTCCCTCTGTTAAGGCTATTAAGTGGTAATGATGGTTGCTAAGTAACTTTTATCTTGTAGCAGTTAGCACCCTAATTTAATATAAATGGTTTTGGAGGTGTAAATGCTATAAAAATCAGTCAACTTTTGCTTTCCATGTTAAAAACAATATTAAACTATAATAGCATCGTGTGCCTGTAAATTGACTAATGAGGGGCTTTTGCTTGATGTTGCAGGAGCAGCAGCTGTGTTACCTGAAGCTGCAGGATCAGAGGCAGGAGCAACATCAGGAGGCATCTGGGCAAGACCGACTGCTTCAGCTGCAAGAAAACATACGCAACCAGGAGGCCAAACTGCTACGGGTCCGGGCTCTCAGGGGCCAAGTGGAGCAGAAACGAAACAAAAACTCCAAATTAGGTCAGAGGCTTTCCTTCTTGTACCAACTCTGTGAAATATTTCAGCATTAAAACAGTTTTTAAATAGCCATTTTTTCACAATTGACCTGTGATTACACTATAAACTAGTTTTAAAACCGTTTTATAAAGCATCTTCTTTAAAACTACATGTATGTTGTATGGACTATATAGCAGGTTGCAAACTGATTAGCATTTGCTAACTGCAGTGGATTCCTGCCTCTTCATAGTTCAATGTTCGCATATTTTTCTGTGGAACAAAACTCCAAATTATTTATACAAAACTTGCCTACTTGCAGACATTTTTGTAGGGCATATCTAAAGTATTTGAAAGCAAATGCAGCTTGGGACGTTGAAATATCTAGGTACTATGATACTTGGCAGCCAATACAGGAGGGCCATTGATTTTCCTTGGTCTATGCATATTAATGCATATTAAGGTATATTTGGTGTACGTATTAGTGTTGGATCTATTAAGACAGGCACCTATAAGCGATTTTAGAGGAGGTCACTCATGCCTTCATGCTTATGCTCTTGTGTTGTCATGTGGCAAGAAGTGCAAACCAGAACACTATTTTCTCACAACCCTGTCTTGTCTGTACGATAACTTATCATTCAGTCTGACTGGGACTGTTTACATTACTACAGTGAGCTTTCAGGCCATGGAAATTGTTGGACACTTCTCCTTTATCCCTTCTCTCAACCTCTGAAAGGTAGTTGGATAACCAGAAAAGAACAAAACCCTCTCAGAGTTGAGAGAAACATCTGAGAAAGTCTTGCATGTCTTAGAGCCTGAAATGGCTGAATAATGAGTAGCTGATGCTTATTTTATTTTTCTTGCCAAAGCCCTTTTTAACTATAGAGCAGTGGAAGTAGATTGTGTGTTTTCGTTAGTCAACCTGTTACTAATGTTTCATTAATACTAGTTTGATTAATCATAAATTTAAACCTTGATTCAAGCAGCTTTTGGTGATTTTGTCTAGGATTTTTGAATGTTTAGTAATTGATCATTTAAAGGTAAGGGAAATATGTCAGATTGTTTAATTATCGAGAAAGAGGGCACTAACGTTTAGGGTGATGGCAAGGAGACCTTCCAACTGCAGCTTTTCCACATATAGCGACTCTTAAAGGAAATAACTTGCTGTGTGCAGTGACATTGTGTTTTGGGGATGTTTATTTTCTGTTTGTACCAGTGGAGGAGATTGAGCAGATGACCAGCCTGTTCCAACGGAAGCACAACGAGTTGGAGTTGGCTGCAGCCAAGGTGGAGGAGCTGAGCGACCAGCTGGAGGCCATAAGAAACGCTCGTTTTGAGCCTCCTTTTCCTTTCCATCCTCACAACTCTTCGTCTGAGCTAAAGGACTTATATAAAGACTTGCAGGTGAAGCCTCAGTCATAAAAGTTTCTTGTGCGTGCTTGATAATGTAATTATAACAAGCTGGTTAATTGTAACATGTAAATGTTTTCAGCCAAGGTTTAAACCAGTGATATCAATGGGCCTAACATGATAACAAATTTTGCTGGACGATAAATTGCCCCAGTAATTATTGCAATAAACGATAATTTTTGTTTTGAGGACATTTCCAAGTAATATATTGATAATGACATAATAATCCAAAACCAATCATGGACCAATTTTGTATAGAACTCTTAACACTGGAACTGGAAAATATTTTAAATGTCCAAAATGAAACATGAGAAGCACTTCTCTCTTCTCTCCACAGGTTTTTATTTCATCACTGCTTGTTTTTAAGCAGTTATCAGGCATGGTGGTGAAACCTTAAACTGCTGCTGTGCAAGTTTCTCAACAGATTGTTGCTAGGTAACCAAAGTTGAGGGAACTTGAAGCTGCTTGTTACCAGTCAAGTTGTTGCTAGGTAACCAAAGTTGAGGGAACTTGAAGCTGCTTGTTACCAGTCAAGTTGTTGCTAGGTAACCAAAGTTGAGGGAACTTGAAGCTGCTTGTTACCAGTCAAGTTGTTGCTAGGTAACCAAAGTTGAGGGAACTTGAAGCTGCTTGTTACCAGTCAAGTTGTTGCTAGGTAACCAAAGTTGAGGGAACTTGAAGCTGCTTGTTACCAGTCAAGTTGTTGCTAGGTAACCAAAGTTGAGGGAACTTGAAGCTGCTTGTTACCAGTCAAGTTGTTGCTAGGTAACCAAAGTTGAGGGAACTTGAAGCTGCTTGTTACCAATCAAGTTGTTGCTAGGTAACCAAAGTTGAGGGAACTTGAAGCTGCTTGTTACCAATCAAGTTGTTGCTAGGTAACCAAAGAGTGAGTGAGTCAGGATGGAAGTGCAGAGAATATTCTATCACACGTATTATCTATGGATATTGATTATGTGTCCATCACAATATATATTGTTATTGATTTATTGTCCAGGCCTATGCTGCTGGGTGTATTAGAGGCCTAAGAATTTAATTTATTTTTAATTTTTACTTTTCAAAGTCAAGTTGTTCAGTTGGTGAGTTAGACCGTAGTGCATAAGCAGCAGAACTAGCATAAGCATTACTGCTCAAGATGTTAACACATTGAAAACTAAGATTTTCCCCAGGTCACCAAGCAGAAACTCGTCATCTTGTTGATGTTTTAACTTCCTACTCCTTTCCAGCTGAGGAACAAGCTGAACCAGGAACAAAGTGTTAGGCTGCAGCAGCAGAAAGACAGGCTGAAAAAGAACAACTTGGAAGTTGTTGCGATGGACCAACGTCTTGGTGAGCTTCAAGAGAGACTCTGGAAAAAAAAGGCTGCCCTGCAGCATAAAGAGAACCTACCAGTAAGTTTAAACAATACATTTATCACAATATCTATTGATCACGAGGAGATAAGCAACAACGCAAAGAAAGTCCATTACTTTTTGTTGTATTTTTGCACCTTTTTGAATTCTGCCGTCATTTGTCAGGTGGCCTTAAACAGCATCAACCCTCAACATGAGCCAAGCTCCAGAGTAGCAGCAGTGGGGCCATACATCCAGTCCGCCTCTAGGTCAAGCTCCCAGGCTTCTGCTGTGCTTCTGTGCCAGGAAACGATGGTGAAGTCGGCATATCCAGATGGCACTGCCACCTTACCAATGCCTGCCTCATCCCGAAAGCCACCAGCTATCCCAGCCAAACCAACCATTAGTATGCATAGTGATCTGTTCCTGTTTGGTTTAACATTGTTAGACATTTTAAAGATGATTATTGACTCTGAAAGGTGAAAAGTTTCAACACAGAAATAAGTAATTGCAGAAACTTTTCTCCAGAAAACCAAGTTGCCTCCACTTGCCGCCCTCATATGTCAAACCTTTGCTATTAAAGCTATGGTCAGTTAGTTTTAGTAAAGGCTTTGTTTCTCTCTGTAATTTTAGTATTTTGAAGTTAATCTGAAGATTACAGTCAACTATGACCCATTGCTTGGTGGGAAAGTTAACAACCATCGGTCTAAAGAGGCAAAAAATGCACTTGGTCTATAATATTTAACAAAACCACTATTTGTAGAATGAATTAAGGGACCAAAGAGATGCAGTTTGTTATGTTGAGGGTACAAAAAGGCTTCTTCAAAGTGAAAGATTTTAATGTAAAGCATCTTTTGTAGGTGTGGAGACCCTAAAAGACATTCCTTCCCATGGTGCTTCACGACTTGGTCTCACCACACAGACGCAGCTAAAGGATAACCAGGTCTTACTGGACTTCTGCTTAATTTCTAATCTGTTTTCTGCTCCATGACTTTAATGGTTCTTTTTGTGTTTTGTTTTTGCTTTCAGTCATTTGGCAATGGTCTGTCCAAGTCAACTGTGCCTCCAGCAGTTCCCACCAAACCAAAACTATTTCCTTTCTCCAAGCCTGCCTTTTGGACAGGGACCTTTCCTGGGAAAAAGAAACTTAAGGATGCAGGAGTCATGTCTACCCACAGCAACACCCTCCCTCTGCACAGCAACAAGGAAAGTCCTCCTGCAGCTGCAGTGCGACCATACACACCAAACCCCACAGATGTGCCTCCACCTGTGTTTCAGAAACCCCAAACTCTGGCAGCTTCATCAATCTATTCGATGTACACCCAGCAGGCCACCCCTGGTAAAGCCTACCAAGCAGAAGGCCAGGGCACACTGTCCCGCAGCAAACCACGAGGTGATACAGATCCAGTTTCAGTTACCTTTGTTTTGTGTTTGGGAGTGTAATTTCATATTTGACTGGGGTATGAATACTTTTTGGGTTAACTGTACTCTCAAAATTAAGTTGAGTTGGATTGTGTTATCTGAAACGAAGGAAAAGCTGTAGGACATATAGACTTTATTTTAAAATGTACTGATTATTTTTGTGTACTCTTTATCACCGTCTCTTCCTGTGCAGTGTACGGGAAACCAGTCCTTCCAGCTGGCAAGAGGCCGCAAACAGTCAGCTCAGAGAGCACATCCTTGAGATCTGGGCTCTGTGAGTTTGAGACTGATACCAGTTCGACTGCTGTCAATGATGACAAAGGTGCAGATGTTGATACGGCTGAATGTGCGACTCCTCGTCCACTCAGTCCCTCCAAACTCCTCCCGTTCGCGTCCAACCCTCACAGGAACTCTGACGCCGACTTGGAGGGCCTCCGCCGCCGACTGCACAACGCCCCCCGGCCTCTAAAAAAGCGCAGTTCAGTCGTAGAGCCTGAAGGCCCAGCTGGATTTAATATTGAGAAGCTTCTGTACCAGAAGACAACTCTGGCTGCCATGGAAACAATTCCTATGAAGAACATCAGTACACAGGAGGAAAATGTTCAGTCCACAGCTCCTGACGACAGGACCATCAAGAAAGATGTCAGTTCCAGGGTCAAAGATGAACGTTTAGCTGTTCTGATGTCGGCTGGTCACAACAGTGACAGTTTGACAACGCCTTCGCTACCCTTCCCTGATCCCAGATATTACCCTTTTGTCCCCACAGGAAGACAAGGATGAAGAACTTTCTTCCACTGCAACTCAACAGGAGCACTTTCCAGAGGAGATGTTTACTTGGCCACCTCCGCCTTTTCCCAGCTGTGAGGAGGAAAAACAGGCAGATGATACATTCAACTTTCAGCAGCTGATACCACAAGACACAGTCCCCCCTGTAAGTAACAGTTTTACCAGTTAAGATGCTACTGCCGTTGTAAAAACACAGCAGGACAATGTTCTTTCCTTTACATGCAGTGACTCTGAAGATGTTCACAAACCTTTTCAAATGGGCAGTTTGTATGATGAATGAAGACTTAATAAACTATTTCAAACCTCTCCCAGATACATCCATCCATCACCTACACTCCCTTATTGGTGAGGACAGGTCTCCAATCCATCACAGGGCAATACAGAGTCACACAGGACAAACAACCATGCACACTCATACCTAAGATCAATCAATTATATTAACAGTCGTGCTTTTGGACTGTGGGAGGAAGCAGGAGTAAACATAGAGAACCCATGCATCCACAAGAATAACATGCAAAAACTTCCCAGTCCGGGATTAGAGTTTAGGACCTTCAGTGCTACCAACAGCGTCGCGTTAAGGTCTTTGTCCCCAGTTTAAAAACTGTAATCTGGTCTTTTCTGTTTCTTTTGGAGCAATGGCTTCTTCCTCTGCGAGTGGCCTTTCAGCCCATGATGGTAGAGGAACAATTTCAACAAAGTAGAAAATGCCTTAGCCTACATTGGACCAAAAAAGTAGCACAAATAATTACTGTTCACTAAACAAAACATGGTAATAAACTTTCTGCTCTGTCTTTCAGAGTAAACAGTCAATCTTGCGTAAACCTGGCTCTGACCGCCTGGAGCACAGAACGCGTGTCCAGTTCAGCCCTCTGGCCCTGCTTCTGGATTCCTCTCTGGAGGGTGAATTTGACCTTGTCCAGAGAGTCGTCTATGATGTAAGTTACAGTTCTGGTTGATTCTACCTTGCAAGGCTAGAGCTTTTAGAATAGATATTCAAGCAGAATGCTGTAGAATTATGTGAATTTGAGTGAAGAATGGGATGGATGAATGGATCTTTCATGTTGTCGATATTTCTTTATGCAGGTGGATGACGCCAGCATGCCTAACGATGAGGGAATCACAGCATTGCACAATGCTGTCTGTGCTGGCCACACTGACATAGTGAAGTTTTTGGTTCAATTTGGTGTCAACGTCAATGCTGCTGACAGTGATGGCTGGTGAGCCTGATCTTCAGTGAGCTCCTCCGATAAGCTTCACCTTCATGATCATGAGCACAGTTGACGAGAGTCTGTTTCCCTTTTAGGACGCCCCTGCACTGTGCTGCCTCTTGCAACAATGTTCAGGTTTGCAAGTTCCTGGTGGAATCTGGGGCAGCTGTGTTTGCAGCTACATACAGTGACATGCAGACTGCAGCTGACAAGTGTGAGGAAATGGAGGAGGGCTACGCACAGTGCTCCCAGTTCCTTTATGGTGAGATATTTGCTAATGTGTTTTGCCAAAATGCATTAAACATACACTACTCACAAAAAGTTTAGGACATTATGCTTTTGAGTTAAATTTCAATCCTAAAATGCACTGCAAACATTTACAGGTGAACTTAATGTGACCTTCTCTAAACCTTTGCATCTACATGTCCAGCTGTTCAGTGTTTCAGTACTTTTTTGCACAACTTTTTTGCACAACTTGCAAAGAAGTTGTGCAAATCTTTTGCACAACTGATTGTCACAACTGGTACAATCAGAATTGGTGTTTAAACAGTCCTCTTGTCATTCTCTACACACATTTTGACATCATTAATCCAAGATGAGACTAACAACTAATCAACAGTACTCCGTCGCCGTTGTGAGGCTGCAAACAGGATGTCCTCAGACTGATGTGACCACTGAGCTTAGAGCGTCACAGAATATCATCAGCAGGAGATGTGGCCAGTCTGTTGGCCGCATCATTTTGAAAGGCTCCCTGCTGAACCAGATGATAACGGTAATTACCTGATCGTAACCCACCTCTATCACAAAAGCAGACAACGGAAGAATAACTGCCGCCAACAGCGTAGAATGTTCCTAAAGACCCGCTTAGCCGTCCATCAAGGTGCCTCATGTAAAACAAGTTCAGCATTGAACAAAAACAAACAAACAGTAATAAATTATTTCATCTAATCATGTTTCCTGTCTGTGCCGCTGTAGGTGTTCAGGAGAAGATGGGTGTGATGAACCGTGGGGTGCTGTATGCTCTGTGGAGCTATACACCTGAAAATAAGGACGAGCTTGGCTTCAGCGAAGGAGACTGCTTGACGGTGCTGAAACAGGAAGGGGAGGTCGAGACAGAATGGTGGTGGGCTCGGTGTGGCGACCATGAAGGATACATTCCCCGCAACCTTCTCGGGGTAAGATGACACATCACACCACTTTCTTAGGTGTATGTGATGATTGGTATCGGTGATCGGCCCTCATGGGTGATTGGTATCGTAATCGGCAGGATAAAACCTGATCGGAGCATCCCTAATAAACACTAATTTAATTCTCAACATTGTGATGCTTTCTAACCTTTTACAGATCTTGTTTGTTTTAAAAAAGGCTCTCTAATGAAATTCAGATAATTATTCTTATTGGTTTAAGTTTGGAAACTTCATCTTTTAATGAGAATCTTTTTGTCTTTTTCTCTCAGCTCTATCCGAGGATCAAGCCACGGCAGAGGAGCCTCGCTTAGCAATGATTTATTTCCATTTGAAGAAATCCAAATGAGAAGAAACAGCAGCACAATTACAGATAATTGCTCTTGAACTACTGCCACCAACACAAAGAATGCATCAAAGGACTGTTGCAGAGGAAGAATAAACAATATTTCTTCAGTTTCTACCATTACAATGGACTACGGTGGTTATTTTTTAAAACAGAGCTGTCCAACAAAGACTGAAAACCACATAAAAAACAAGATTTATATTATTTTGGAGTTCTTCCAGTTTTAGAAAGTTGAACAAGTGGGGCAGGGAAAGGGAAGTTTTGCAGCTTGTTCTATAATAATATCTAATTATTGCTTTAGATTTTTCTTTAAAATGGTTTGAACTTTGTTTTTTTTATTATTAAAGCCATTTCATTCATCCTCATAGTCCTGTTTTACTGCAGATTAGGTGATTTTACCAAAGAAATAAGAATTAGCATGAATATAAACATTCAAAATAAAACACACATTGCTAGGATGTTAAAAGTAAGATATGTCACACATTCTCAGCTTTCCACTTAAACTCTTTATTTAAGAGCTTGAGGAATGATAAGGAAAAGCAAACTTGTTTTCAGCTTCCACAGCAGTAGCAGTGCCAACTCTGCAGCACACATGTACCCTCAGAATACAGAGCACAGTCAGCAGCAACTGCATTTCAATAGTGACAAGAACCATGGAGTACATTCAAGATTAGATTAACAATTGCACAAATCCTCAAAAAAAAACAAACAAACAAACCCAAAAAGGTTAGAATTTAAAGTCACCACATACAGGTGTGGAGCACCTGCCCATTACCGAGCATGCAGGTTAGCCTTAACTGGGCGTAGTTGCAGTGTGCATTTAATCCACATAATTACAAACCAACCTCATGTCTTTCACTGCAGCTCTTTTGAAAAAGGAGTTCAGTGTTTAGGATCCAGCAGGTACAAATTGAATTTAATGTCCGCTCGCTTGAACAGATTCACCTACAACCCTCAAAATACAAAAACGTCTTGAGATGATTGATGCAATTATAGTACGTGGGTTTTTTAAACTCAGGTTTTAGAGAAGTGCTACAATGAAGATGAGGATGAAGCTTTAACTGTTTATGCATTATAGATGTGAGACAGAACAGAAAAACATGGATAAATATTCCCTTACAGTATGGATCCATTCCAACACAATGGAAGACAATGAGGGAAAAAAGGAGATAAAATGATTTTTTGGTGTTCATTTGTATAAGTACTAAAATATATTTATTCTAAATACAGTCTTCAAAGCAATAGTAATTTAATATGTTGTATTTGTTGGAGTTTCAGTACTTCCTCCTGTCATTGGTACATGAAAACATATTTATGTTTGACATCATTATGTTCACTCTTTTGTTTTTAATTTTGTTTTAAATTAAAACAGAACTTTTTGCAAAAATCTACCACAACTGGACCATGTTGAGTCAAACATTTTTAGCTTCCAATTCAGTCATAATTGTACCTTATAGCTTTCAATGTCAGATTTGACTTTAAAGTCCTAATTAAGTAGAAATGTGGAGCAGAACCTGAGATGAATCAAAAAGTTGTTACAATAATAGTTTTTCTGATGCTTTTGCTTTTTAGTTGCACTTAAATATATCAGATCAAACACATTTTAGTATCAGATAAAGTAGCTTGAGTAAAAGCACAATACAGTTTTATAAGGAATATTTAATGTATTAAACAGCTATCCAAATGAAGAATGAAAATTAAATTAGTTCAATTTAATTTGAATCAAGAAATCACTTAAGTAGAACCTGTCTGACAGTATGAACCTCTTCTTCTCATATAAGAGCTAAAAGCCGAAATTACTGCAAGAAGAAAAAAGAGGCCAGATGTGAGCCACATCTGGACATTGTCTGGATGAAGTGACTCGCTGACTTTTTGGGAAGAGTGCACCTCATCCATCCATCCATCCATCATAAAGTCAGCAGAGAGTCCCAGCCTTCTCTCTCTCGTTGAGATTACGTCGGGGAATCCCAACATAATCCCAGTCCAGCCGATAAACTCAGTCCCTCCATCGTGTCCTGTGTCCTCATATGGCTCCTCTTGACAAAGAGAAGCAGCGGCTCTACTCTCAGTTTGTCCCAGATGACCGAGCTTCTCACCCTTTCTCTAATGAAGAGCCCAGTCACCCTGCAGAGAAAACTCATTTCAGCTGCTTATATCCGTGATCTTACTCTTTCGGTCACTCCCCAGAGCTTGTGTCTTTAGATCAGGATAGGTACGTAGATCAACTGGTAAATCGAGAGCTTCACCTTTCAACAAAGTGATCCGTCTATCAATCTCCTGCTCCATCTTTCCCCCATTTGTGAATAAGACCTAGAGATATTGAAACTCCTGCTCCACTCTACCCTTCTCTGGCTCAAGACCAAGGTCTGGCAAAAGACGGTCAATCTAGAGGCTTGAGTGGGTTTTGGTGGTCCAGCTTGTTGTTGACTCACCATCTGGGCAGAACAACAACTATTGTGTGATTGGTCAGACATTTAAAGTGGACGTGTTAAAACAACGATGTTTGCTGCAGTGAGATGAACTTATCAGGACTTCAACACTCTTGTGCACTTTGTTCTTGCAACCTTGAGTAAGAAACCAAATTTCTTAGCTTTGTGGAGTATGTACTGTGGATTAATATGCATGTAGGTGGCAGGAGCATAAAGCCAGCTTTTGTTGGTCCAGTGAAATCGTCCCTAGTAATCCTGCAGATTCTGGTCATGGTTCAGATTCTGGTCTTGGGGAAGCAGACGTGTTACATGACCGATGCCCTTGGTGACTCCCTCCCTGAAGAGCAGCTTGGCGCTCAGTCGCAAATACTCAGGGTGCTTGATGAAGCGAAAGCGAACAACGGCCCTCTCTCCCGTTCGAAGCTCGTCCTGAAACCAGAAGTGAAGGATTTACAGTCTGTTTCCAAATGTAACACGAATAAGAAAACTCACCAACCTTTCCGTGAAGGCACTCCACCGTAGCCGTCTGCCGGACGTTACCGACATGGACGGTGACCTGCGAACCCCTCCGGAAAGTCTTTGCATGGAAGAGCAGAACAATGGCAGCTTCGAACTGGCAGCAGATGGTCGGGTTCATCTTGGGGCTGACCATCACCATGCCCTGCAATAGGCAGGAAGTGGAACACTCTTCAACCACTTCAAGACTGGTTGAAGTGGTTGCATGCTCTAAATGGATGTTCTTCCATTTAGAGCATGCATATAAACGTCTGAATATAGGAAGGATTCCTAACAGAGATGGGTAGGAACTCGCTACATTTACTCTATTACATTCACTTATGTAAACTTTTTGAAAAAATTTACTTTTTAGAGCATTTTTACTAGGCCGCACTTTTTTACTTGAGTAATTCTATTGTGAAGTATTTCTACCCTTGAGTAAAATTTCTGGACTTTCTACCCACTGAATGAAAAACAAACGTGTTTTAACCAAAACTTCACCAGACACAGACACACACCTGTAGTTTTTATTAAAGTTTCATAAATATTTTATTAATAGAAACTGATTTGGATTTTATTTTTTGTTACTTATATGAATTATTGTCCTCAAAACTTTATAATTTGATCCATCTGATTATGTAATTTTTAAATATTAAATGATTGAAAAATTTTATCAGTTACTTCGCACTTGAGTCGACTTTTACCAAATACTTTTTCACTCTTGCTTGGGTCATTTTAGTTTTGAGCACTCTACCAAAACTTCTACAATGTCAAACTTTATTCAACTTAAAGTTTAGAAAACATTAAAGCTATGTGCACCAAACGTTTTCAAAGTTAGCAAAAACGCTATAGAGCTAAATTTGCTCCTCTATTAGCGAGTTAGCACAAGTGTGCTCACCACTGCTTTTGGTTATCAGTGAACACAGATCAATGAGCCTGTTTCTGTCCTAATTATTAACCCAACATTCGGTGACCTCTGACCTTGCGCAAAAGTGAGCGATCAAAGTTTCCCAGAGCCAGAGTGGCTGCCTGTCCGGCCTTCAGCACCCTGCAGGCCGAGCGGTTCCTCTGGATGCTGCCCACTTTCAGGCGCAGGAAACGACCCTCTTCTGTGGGTCCAACAACGAGACGTTCGCCCTCCCTGCAAACTCCACTGGCAAAAAACAAAGAACATAAAAAACAAGGAAAAATTAAAGACGGTGTTCAGGTTTTATTTTCAAACTTTTAGGGATAAATTAAACTGAATCTAAACAGACAAAAATAAGGTCAGCTGCTAATCCATCAGCATTGCTAATCTGTTTGTTAGCAGCAAAATGGCTAACTAGAAGATTTAACCTTTAATTATAGAATGTCATCTTACCTGTACAGAGTTCCTCCAACAACAGTCCCAACATCAGGAACTGAGTAGATCTCATCCACCTGCAAACACATGATTGGATATCTGTAGCATAAAAAAACTACTTTTAACATGGATTAAGAGAAAAAAAACTATCCAACCCAACCTTTTAACATTTTTGACAGTATGAAGGGTACTCTCTTTCTGGAATCCTATGTAAGCTTTATTTATTCTAGTTTTTGGAGCTATACTTCTACATCCTCCGATGGGACTAGAGCTGGGCGATAAATTGACTTAATCAGTTAATCAAATTTTGGGTTTTTGAAGGTTTCATTTTTGGAAATTTGGCTTTTTTTTTTAAATCACCAGTTCACTCCTTGGGTTTCTTGTTTGACAAGCGCGTTTTACAGTTTCTGTTTATTTGGACTTTGAATTCATGTCAATTTTATAATCAGTTATTAGGGCCAGGCAAAGATTTTTTGTTTTTTTTAAATACAATTTGGGAATAAAGTCATAATATTCGGAGAAACGATGTGTGCAAACAGCTGTGTATATTTCAAAGAAAGAACTGGATGGGTGGTCACATCAGATCTTAATGACTCTAGAGAAGCTTTCTCTCATTAAATCAACTTTTTCTTATAATTTTTAAGATATTCTTCCATTATGTTGTCGTAATTAAACAAACGAAAACATTTTTTAGCCTGTCCCTAATACTCTGCAGCAAAACTCATCGAAGGGATGAATAAAATCCACCATTTGAAAATACTTTGCCATTTGTAGTTTCATGTTTTTTTGGAAAAGGAAGTGAGAAAAATAATCAATTAAAATCGGATCTGGTATATTTTAAAGCCATATTGCCCATTCTTAAAAGAGACAGAAATGTAACCTCGTGTCCATGTTGTGTGTGTTTGCTTGTGGACCTGGAACTCTGTAAGCTGCTGCATCAGCTCCTCCTGTTCTTTGCTGTTGCTAAGCGGAGGAAGGATGTTCAGGAAAACCTTCAGGAGGTCAAGGCTTTCTCCAGACACGCTGGACAGGGTGAAGATGGGTGTGATGCTACACACACACAAAAAGGCAGACAAACAAGAGTAACAATAAAATAATTAGTTTCAAAGGCAACACAAAATAAACACCTTTGTAAGTGAGAAATCTACAACGGGGTCTCAGGGCCATTATAGATAGAAAAAAGGAGGCGTACATTTGCAAGAAAAAAACTCAGATACTTTGAGAATAATCTCAGAATTTTTCTATAAAAAAACATTTCTGAGTTTGACAAATTGAAAATTTGTTAGATAAAATTTAAAAATTGTAGATTAATTTAAACATTTTTAAATAAAAAATCTTGGAAATTTCTGAGTTTCAAAAGTCAATTTTTGTTTTTAAATTTTGGCTTTTTTGTAGAAAACTTCTGAGATTAATCTAAAATTTTGAAATTTTTTCAAGCAAATTTTCAATTTTTCAAACTCAGAAATTTTTTATAGAAAAATTCTAAGATTATTCTCAAATTTTCTGAGTCTGAAAAGTTGAAAAATTGCTAGAAAAAAACCCTCTAATTTTGAGATTAATTTCAGAAATTTTCTAGAAAAAAATCTTGGAACTTAGATTTTCAAAAGTCCCAAAAAAATTTGCTTTTGAACATTTCCAAGTCTTTTTAGAAATTTCTTTAGAATATTCTCAAAGTTTCTGTGTTTTTTTTGTGTGGAAATGTACTTTTTTTGTATCTGCATTGCCATAATATGTCGTAATCAACCTTTAATGTCTAAGTCTAGTAAAACATTTCTTTGTTGAACTGCTTCTATTCGCTATAAGTTGTTACCCACCAGGCAGACTGAGTGAACTGCTGCGCTGCAGTCACTGCGTCATCAGGGTTCATCACCACCATGGGAACCTTGTTGCAGCCTGGCTGCTTCAGGACTCGCTGCAGCTGCCGGACAGTTCGCTCCACGGTGCCGCGGGAGCACAGATCCACTTTACTGACTACGATAAAAATCGGGACCTTCAGAGCCATGGCCAGTCCCAAATGCTCTCGAGTCGTACCAGCTGGTCACAGAAGAGAGGAAATGCACTGAGCGAGAAAACCACATGCAAGGCATAAAATGCAACTGTAACAGAGCTAAAAACGCAATGTAGTGTTTTTTCATTTCTGCTATAATGTTAGAAGTTATTCTGCACCATATGTGTCGAACTCACGGTGCTGTGGCATTATTAAGTATATTTCTGTTCATTTAAAGTGCTTATTAAATTTCTGCTGGAATGTATACTAATATGTAAATATTTTAAATTGTAATGGTAATGTTTTTCTCGACTTTGATAGCTAATGAAATGTTTAGAGACATTTGAATCTGATTTAAATGTCACAGTTTGGCTAATTGATTTTATTTCTGTTTGGTGAACTGATTTTATTTCAGTTTCCTCTTTTTGAATATTGAAAAAGGGAGTAAATTTCCACTGAAAATCTCTGAAATTTTACAGAAATAAACTTGAAGATTTATGACTTTGAAAAGTCAAAATTTTCAACTTCTGAAACTCAGAAAATGTTCAGGAGTTTTTTCTTGCAAATTTTCAAGCGCCAAAGAAATTTCCAATTTTTTTTCTGGAAGATTTCTGAATTTTTGGCAGAAATTTACTCCTTTTTATAATAAGCTGATGTTGACAGTTTTGTACCATTACTTTGTAACAGCTATTTTGTGAAGTTATCTTTATGACACTGTTTGTTCATGTGAAGCCTAAAATAGTGCATTTTTGCCTATTACAGTAAATGTGGTCAAATCCATTTCAACTCCTGTCTTCTTTGTATGGATTGATAAAGAGATGAAATTCATTATTCACCCCTTGTCTGTCTGTTTATCTCTCCAGGTGTGTTTGCAGCTCACCTATGCCAGTGTTGGCGCTCACTACAAGCATGGCAAAGTCAGGGCAGTAGCTGGTTAAACCGAAGACGGTGGTCTTCAGGTACTTGTGGTGACCTGCCAGGTCGATGAAGGTGATCATTTTGGATGAGCTCTCACAGATCTCCTCCGCTGTACGAGACTCACTGTAGTTTACCACCTGAGCAGAATAGTGACATCATCAGGATCCAGAAAGTAGCAGTAGTTGTAGACATTTTGAAGTAGATATCTGTCCAGGGATTGGAGTTTCCCAGTGTCAGTAAAATCAAGAGAACAATCCTATGATGCTTATGGACACTTTTTCATCTTGTAGAGAACAATTTTTTTTACATATATAATATCTTAGAAAAATATAAAGTGCAAAAAATAGATTCCCATTTATTAACAACTTTTTTTTGCATTTGTCTTAGCTTTGGAGTAACTAGAACCACAAATATCGACCTACTTTTACTGAAACACAAAGCGTTCAGCCCAAATAAGAAACAATCAACCCCAAAAAGTCAGAAACTGTGGGCCTGTGTTATGATAACACAATCATAATCATGAAAACACAATCTTGTTTTTATGTTTTGCATCTACAATGATTTAATATTTTACTTTAAGTTTGGACACAACTTCACTGTATTGTCGTTTTTAAAGAATCACCATTTTATTTCTAGTTTTAGGATTTAAAATAGAGATAAGCATCAAAGGTGTCAGATCTTTTTCTTTTTTAGTCCCATTCTTCAGCAGCGCAAATATTGCAAGAATAAGACAAGAAACTATGAAAAAGCTGTTTTTGCTATTATGTCTAATTTTAAAAATATTAGTTGATTCTTTTTAAGTTTTAGCCAAAGTTGTAAAGAGCCACTGAATAAGAGGAATACCTCTCCTTTGCTGTTAAAGCCCAAGATTTCAAAGCTGATGCTGGAGGTGCGTCCCGTCTGGATTTCATGCAGGTGTCTGAAAAGGTTTAGTCGAGCTCGACCTCGGCCGTTATCCAACTCTCCCTGCGTCAGGACGCCCAGCAGGGTCGACTTCCCTGAGTCCACATTTCCCAGCACGGCCACACGCAGGTCCAGGAACTGAGCAATGAAAATAGATTTGGCCCAACCATTGCAGGAAATACAAAATTATAACATGTTTACAAGCACAATGTTGCAGAGAACACACCTGCTGATCGTCAGGAACCTTTCGGACAAGAACCTCTGCAATTTTCCGGATATTTCTGTCCAGGCCATAGTCCACTTCCCTTTCTCGCAGAAGCGTTATATCAGCTCCGACCCTTCAACAAGACAAGCAAAACAAAGTATTATTTCATTAATTATAACACACTGCTAGCATACTTCATAGAATTCTTGAAGTGTACATCTCTCAGTAGTGACGGCTCCAGAGGTCAACATTTTTTTATGAATAAAATTGTTAATCCTAGAAGTAAAATCAAACAAATCAAAGCATACTTCCTTATGGTAAATTAGCTCAAACAAGCAGATCTGTGTTTCGATTTTATCTGGTTCAGTTCTACAAGAAAAATGTTTAAGCTTTGTATGTTAGAGCCAATATTGGCCAAGTTATTTTAAAAAGGTTCACCCCTCAATCACCACATTGGATCACAAAATCAGCAGACCTCCACAGGCCTGAAATCTGGGTGTAGCGATGAACTCTGATCTGAACATTCAGAGCAACATAAAGACAGTTATAAAGTCAGCCTTCTATTACCTAAAGAACATTTCCAGGATTAGAGGACTAATGTCCCAGTAAGATCTAGAGAAACTCATCCAGGCGTTTATCTTTAGTCGCATTGATTACTGCAACAGCGTCTTCACAGGTCTGCCTGAGGAATCATTCAGACCACTTCTAATCACTGAACTGCTTAGCACCACAATACATTAAAGATCTGATGTTGTCATGGCAACCTTCCCAGAACCAGAACCAAACATGGAGAAGCAGCATTCAGCTTCTATGCACCACAAATCTGGAACAAACTTTCTGAAAACTGCTAAACTGTTGAAACACTGAGTTCCTTTAAATCCAGACTTAAAACACACCTGTTTAGAGTTGTTTTTCAATCATAATTAATGAAACATTGACCAAGATATAGCAGGGTTTCCCCCAGTGTTTTATAAGCCTGGCGGGCCACCAGGCTTTACTTGTGTCCCCACCAGTCTAAGCTTTGCTTATTTACTTAAGTATTTTTAAATGTTTGCAGTTTTTAAGACTTTATTGTTGGTGTTCAGGTATTAATCTTCCAATCTTTCAATAACACACATTTATCAAGTAATATTTTCAAATTTTCTGTCAACTTTAAACATTTTTTAATTGAAAAACACGACAGGGAGCTGGATGAATGACTGCCCTAGCACCCAACCACCAGGCATAGCAAGTTTTCTGATATTCTAATATTTGTTCTCAACTTGGTAGTTGATGTTTTGGAGATTTTATGATAAAACTTCAGGAGGCGAATGAAAGGAGGTCATGGGGTCACCTACTTCTCTGCCATTCTCTTTAGTGTCTTGAGCGAGCCTTTCATGTCGGCCTCCGTCAGACCCACCAGCAGGCCATTGTCTTCCACTCCGATCTGGTAGACGGCCTCACCGCGGCCCTCCTGCAGACGCCACTTCAGCTGCGTGGCCAGATGCTCGAAGCGGTACTGAGTGGGGTTGACGAGCTTTAACTGGAAAAAACGAGAAACAAGTACAAACCTGTGCAGCAGGTAAATGGAATTAAATTGTTCTTCTCTAATCACCAAAGAGATATTCTTATATTTCTCATTCTTTATTCTTTTTTGATGACTTTTAAAATTATTCTTGGCTAAATCTAAACTAAACGATTATGTTAAATGTTTTCTGTTTACCTGCTTATTGATTAAAATTTTTTTAAGTGAACAAGATGATTTAGTGTGCACAGCTTATGTGTGAAACTACATTTAATAAATTGTACTTTTTTTCAGACTGTAAAATTGTTTTAAATAATCAAAAAACTTTAGCTTCATTTGCTACCAATGCTGTTGCTGGGTTTCTAATATAAAATTATGACATAAAAGGGTCCTTATTATAATTTTTATGCATTTCTTGACTTTGGAACGAGACAGTTAACATAACTTTTGTGAGAAACAAGTATGACTAAATTGAAAAAACTGTTGTATTTATAAAATATGGCCTTTAAACATTCTGTGGCGTGATTCACACAACAAGATGATTGGGACAGTGACAACTACCACTTAAAAGAATAGTAATAAACTGTAACACTGACAGCTGCTCTGCTGCTTGAGCCATTTTAAAACCAAAATTACTTAAACGTTGTAACACAAAAACTTAATTACCTTGTATTCAATGTTTCCTTCTTCAGCCTGGAAACAAACAAAAACAGAAAACATGTGGAATCACTAATAAAACGTAGAGGACTTTAACACATCAAATCTCAAAGTGGTGCCGAGTCGAGCAGGGGCATGTTGTCTATTGTTTCAAAATTACAGTCTTGTGTGCATCTCCAGCTCAAATAACCCAGAACACAAGCAGGGAATTAAAACTGAATCTAATTTAGAAATGTTTGCACAAGGAAGAACATGTCAGAGGCATGGACAAGAACTGAATTACACTTGAGTCACAAACTGAACGACTTTAGACAGACTTGACTAAATCTCTTCACACCCCTAAAGTGGAAGTTTAGAGGCATATGGTGTAAAAAATCACTTTTATACAGTCCGCTGGAGATAAGAAAATGATTTCAGCTGTGCATTAAGGTATGACAGCAGGCCTGAAAAAAACAAAACAGAAAAAGAAACTCTCTCCTAGTGAGGAAGGTCAGTCTTGTGACTTCACTTCGATCAGAGCCGTGAAAATACTTGATATCAGCCATGAAGTAATTATGAACTAATGATGATAACATAACTGGAAATAAAATATCTGCTATCATATAGATGTCATGGTGTAAACCTGCTTGACGAAAGGTGTAATGATGCTTTCTGAAGACAATAAATGACAAACTGTGAGGCAGTTATTATTATTATTATTAGTGATTTGTTGGTGGTTTTTAGAGCTGATTTTTAAAGTTTACATTAAAGTTTGCGATGTTAGTCTGGAGGTTTCTCTCTAATCACGGAAGCAGGTAAACCTGAAGACATTGCGCCACCATGTTTGAGGGACTCTTATCATCTGTGCTACAGTTCGGACAAACTGCCTGCGTTAATCCCAGGCCAGAACCAGGTCGCTACCTCCGGTGGTAAAATCGGTGGCGGTGTCCTGTTGTTCCTCTTCCTTTTATTCCTTCTCTTCCTGCCTTGTTTGCCTCGTCTGGCCCGCGACTTTTTGGATGATTTCTTCCCTTTGATATTTGACAGGGAGCCAGGTCCATCATGTCTGTTTCCGGGAGGAACCGCGGCCGTTTGGAGCAAGTCAACCATGGCTGAGCTCAGGCAGTGACCGACCGACGGGAAACTACGGAGCTCACGGCGATTCACGGCATTCCCCAGGACATTTCCTGCTGCATCCCACGGCTTGGATGTGTGGAGACCTGCGGCAGGTCGGATGCTCTCTCCTCAGCACCAGCAGCGACGTTAAGCTACATTTTTACGTCGAACTTCCGCCTGAAAACGCTCAAACCGGAAGCGAATGTTGGATTGTTTTCAAAATAAACTCAAGCAAAAACATTTGACAGAAATGACATAGAACCAACATTTTTTTTTAAATATGGATATAATAAAAATGTAGATATTTTTTCAGGGAATAATCCCATTGAAATTCCTCAACAAAATTAACTTAAGACTACCAGCAGAGCTAGTTACATTCTTCCATTTACAGTGACTTTATTTGCGTATTTTTATATTTTTCCTCAAATTATTACGACTTTATTCCCGCAATATTATGTGTTTTTTTCCTCGTATTATTTCTATTTCATTGTCCTACGACGCTATTATTGTTATGGATTTATTATTTTTTTAGTCTGACTCTATAATAATCAGTCGTACATATGCGCAGTCATCCCGAACAGTAGGTGGCAGTGATGCACCATCAGAAATATGCCGCTTGCCACCGGAAAAGAAGAAAAATCTCTGTATTACTTCCGGGTTTTCAGACATGCAGTAAAACAGCTGTGGGTCAGGTTGCTGTTGACAGTGTTTTTTATTTTTCTTGGTTCTGCCTTTTGTAGAAGAAGAAAACTGAGGATGAGGAGAATAGAGAATCAGCGGCAGGAAGCGGAGCGGAAGAAGAAGACGACTGTAAGTTGTAGCGAAGAGGAAGACCCTGATGTGGAGAAGAAGGTCTCTCTGTTTACCCTGAGAGGAGGGGAGGCAGAGGAGCTGCGATTAGACGGACAAGATGATGAAGATCAAAACCAATCAGGTGGCGGAGCTGAGGAAGACTCTGGGGGCAGCGAAGAAGAAGAGGTATCGGAGGAGGAGAGTAATGATGAAGAAGATGATGATAATGAAGAAGAAGAACTAGAAGAAGAGGACGCTAATGCAGAGGAAGATGATGATGATGATGAAGAGGAAGAAGAGGACGCCAATGCAGAAGAAGAAGATGATGATGATGCAGAGGAAGATGCTGAGGAAGAGGGGGAACATACTGGCACAGAGTTGCAGACAGAGGAACGCATCAGGAAAGGTGAGTGAATTATTTTCCGGTATCAGTCCAGATCCCTGATGGCTTTATTGCTGACCCGGCTGCCAATGGATTATAAGCTGTTTTGCTCGCTTTTCATTATGCCTGTCGCAATATAAATAATCAATTAATCGCATAAAAAAAAAAAAAAGAGCAAAATAATTTCCTAGCTGCTCATTTATATTTTTTGAAGGGCAATTTTGTTACGGAGACATCATAATACGTTTTATTTAAGGTTTCGGTTGTCATTGGCTTTTATTTCCGTTTTATTTATTGTTTTTGCTTGTCCTGTTTTATTTTGGATGTCGGTGTGAAGAAAGTTTTTTCCATTTTCTAATGAGAAACATATTTTTTTTTGCTATGCTGTTATTTTTTTTACTTAAATCTAAGTCAAAACAGAAACTGCTTTCAAAATTAATTCTCACATTTTCTTACCAAAAACAATGTTTTTAGAGGCACGAAAATATGAAATAAAAAATGTATCTATTAATTGCAAGAGAAATTAAAATGAACTTGATCATTTTCGTTCTGATGACTATTAGTTTTCAAAGCATCCATTTAAATATGGTTTTGGTCGTAAGTGGTTTTTATTATTATTGTTTGTGGTTTTTTTGGTATGTTTTATTTTGGATATTTAAAATATCTTCCAGTTCCAGTGTTGTGTGTTCACAAAATTAAAGGTTATTTGTTTTTGAGAGGGCAAGCTTGTATTATTATGCTATTGTCAATAAATCATATATTTCTTCAAAATTGTCTCAAAACAGTATTATAATTTATCACCATAATTACTGGAAGAATTTATCAGCCAGTAAAATTTATTGTTACAGAACTAGTTATGATTTATTTTGGTTTTAACTGTAGTTCAGTTTTCTTTCTTACTCTGTAAAAATCCTCATTATGATACATTTTGTGATGTTTTCTTCCTATGCAGAACTGTCCAATATGCCCTTTGAGGATGTCATTAAGCTGCAGCAACAAGTGGGAACTAAAGTGTTCAATGAGGCCGCATTCAACAACAAAAAATGTGGAGCTGTCAGCAGTAAGAAACGGCTGAACAAAAACAGGTCTGTTTTTGTTCAAATCATCCTAATTAATCAAAAATCCAGAAGAAGTGCACCTGCTGTCTCCTGATCGCTGTCAGCTTGTCACACTGTGTATTTTAATTTTAGACCAATGGAAATTTCATCAAAGATTCCACCGTCCTTCCTACGTCAGGTCATCCCTGCCAAGAAATCAGTGAGTAAAACCAGCACTGACAAAACCACAAATCTGCTGCTTGCATGAAAATATTCATGTTTTTTTGTGTGTCTCCTGATCTCTCCAGACCAGGAGAGATCCTCGATTTGACAGCCTGTCAGGAGAATACAAACCAGAGATTTTTGAAAAGACATACAAGTTTATTAATGACCTCAAACACAGAGAGAAAGAGGTGAGAAAACCAGAATCAGGTGCCATGAAAAGTCTGTTTATGTAGAACGTGTGACATGCAGTCTGTCTCTGCAGGTCATTAAGAAGCAGCTAAAGAAGACAAAGACTGACTGCAAGAAGAAGGAGAAGCTGGAGTTCCTGCTGAAGAGATTGGTAAGAAGTCCTGACACTTCAATCTTTTTATCACTTGTCAGTTTATTTGCAAAGAAAACAACTAAATTGGTTCTTAACGGTGCTATGCATACGTTTCTCTGCAGAATGTGACATTTGTCTGTAAATTTGTTTAATTCTGCAATATTTTGCTAAAAATATTAATATTTCTAGGCATTCAGTAAAGTAATTTAAAATTAATACAACTAATTTAATAAGAAAGTTACCATCATTTTAACAAAATATTTTTGACCATTTTAGTGGAAAATTTGCAATAAACTCACAATGATAAATTACCGTAAAAAGTATAGCAATCTGTTGTTTGTGAATAAATTTCTGTGTTATTTGGCAGCATATAGATAAAAACTGCTTTCATTTGATTGTTAAAATAATATTTAAGGTTCTCTTTATGTGTCCTTCTTGACAGGGCCACACAAAAAGCTATGATGGCTCAAATTTGGCCCCTGGGCCTTGACTTTAACACACATGGCTTAGAGGGCTTTTTTTTTTTAAATAAATTTTTTTAGGATTAAGCTCCCGGTGCAGATGTGGTCAAGCTTTAAATTTCCATGTGTTTGTGCAGGATAACCAGGAGCGAGCGAGACTGATCCAGGAGCAGCAGAGAGAGAGGGAGCTGCAGTTCAAGAAGCAGCAGCGAGAGCGAGCCAGTCAGGGAGAACGGCCATTTTTCCTCAAGAAATGTAAGAACGAGTCCAACACCAGACCTGCTCAGAGCTCTGTTTCCTGTCCCTCACACATCTTGTGCTTTCACATTCACATTATTTTAAAAAAGTATTATCGTACACAAAGGATCGGTGTCAGACAGAGAAGCTGAACTACTTTTAAATACCGTGTTAGAAAAAAAAGTAGGGCTGGACGACATGGCTGAAAAACGTATCATGATATAAGCGTTTCATATCAATATTGATAACTTTTAATTTATTTTTTTGTTTTTAAATATGTGAACTACTGCCACACTGGGGACGTGACATTTCCTGGTTTATCCAGTTTACACTCCACACTGTTTATTTTTCAGCAGTTATGAGGTCCAGTGGCTCTTACTCAACAGGTTGTTGCTAGGTAACCAAAGAGTGAGTGAGCTGATGCCGTTAATCTTGCTTAGCTAGCCGTGAGAGGCTGAACAGCTTAAAGCCTTTCCTCTGCCTACATCTCCCAGAATGCTGTGTGGTTCTGGATCAGAGTTCAGTGAAATTATTGAGTATTCTACCAGACGTATCATCTATTGATTTTGATCACATCTGTGGCAATATATTGGTCGTTAATAGAGTTTACGTTTGGATGGAAAGGCAAATCGCATAAAAATCTCTTTGGTTTCCCAGATATCCAGACTAGACGTAGACTTGATAATTTGGTTTCATAAAAGCTAAAACTACACGTTGGTAAAACATTCCTCTGCTTTATTTCTCTCCTCAGCGGAAAAGAAGAAGCTGCAGTTGGCCGAAAAGTATCAGGAACTGAAGAAGAGCGGCAAACTGGAGAACTTCCTTAGCAAGAAACGGAAGAGGAACGCAGGAAAAGACCGCAGGAAGCTTCCCGGGAAACAGCTACACAACAAAAAGCCTTTTTCCTCCTGAGAAGTGTTGAAGAGCGATGTGCTGAGAAATGTTTGATCATCCCAGCTGTAGACACATTTCAGTGTTCTGATGCTGTTGGTTCCTCACATCAGGTGAACTTGTTCTGTAAAAGCTCTTTTTTGTGATCAAAGATGATGGGATTCATGAATATGTTCATAAAAAATACTAAAGGTGTGTTTGGAGATTGTGTCAGATGTACAAATGCTTTTTTTACATGTAAAAATAATAAAGGTTTTCCTCAATACTTTAAATCCTCCGCTCACCCTCCTGCTTATTCAAGTATCTTATTTATCCCAAAGGGAAAGTAAATTATGTCCAATCCACAACAGTCCTCGTGGATGACAATGCAGTGGGCAGGAATGATCTCCTGTAGCAGTCAATCTTTCAGCAAATCTGAAGAGGCCTCTGACTGAAGACTGTTTTATGACAGTGTCATGATTTTCTCTTTTACATGTTTTGCTGTATTCCACACACACTACTCTTGAAATGTGACAAACTGAATATTCACCATCAAGAGCTTTTTAGGATTATTTTGCTTTGATCTGTTGTCTTAAAGGTAGTTGGTCTATAGAGGATCAGAACCAAAACAGATGGGAGTCAGATTTTCAGATTGTAACTTTAAATTAAATGCGAGTAATGCAACTTCAAAGAAAATACATGTGGTGTAAATGCAACGGCATACAATTGTTTGCTTATAGATTTGAAATGAAAGTATGAATGGATTGAATTGTAATAAATGGATTCAAAATGAGTTGGTGAACAGGTGAAATGATCTGGCTATGAAATTAGTCCATTTGCCATTGTTATGTTTGTTTATAGATGTACATGTTGTTTTGATTGTAGTTTCCCAGGAAAACAAGTACGGTGCAAAATAAAACATTTTATTTAAAGCAAGTGATTAAACCATGAAAAAACTTTCCAAGGTATATTTTACTGAAAAATGTACATAACAGATGAGTCGCTCACTTTCACTTCAGTTGATGAACTCAAAATATCAAATCAATTAAATTTTTACAAACACAAGATCATGTTATTGTGCATCTTTGCCAATATTCACAACTCAAACCCTGAAAGAAGAGAAGAAATGATGCCGCTCTCACAGCGGCATGTCCAGAAATCATTCTGTCTTCTCTTCCACAGTTTTCTGTTTGACCTCCACCTCAGAGCGAACGCTGCTCTTTGCCGCTTTCTGTAAGACCCATGTGCTCAGATGGATCAGAACAAATGCGCCCCCAGCCGTCCACAGCCAGTTCTTACGCAGCCAGCTCTGAGACTTCATTGTGACTCGCTGAAAGGCAGAAAGAGAGTTTCAGGACCTCCAGATATTTAATTAAATATTGGTGTTTCTTTGGACAGTGAAGGTAGTTTTGATAAAGTTTGTTACTAAAAGGTTAACATCATCTTAAAACATTGCAACACTCAAATAAGAATAATTCAATGTACTCCCTGTTTGTCAAATAGATTTTAAAATGCTGCTTCTGGTCTCTCGAGAACTAAACTGTCTTGGTCCAAATACATTTCCAAGTAGCTAGCCAATTACCAAACCGGATTACTGAAGTGTTACCAGGACCTGAACTATATAATGTGAGGCAGCTCATCAGCTCTGGAACAAACTTCCTGAAAACCTGAAATTTTCAGGGTTCTGTTGGTTCCTGTAAATCAGGACAGAAACATTTTTAACTTTCTAACAATCTGACTAATGAACTTTTCACATGTTTGAAAAGTAAAACTAGATTTGAACTTAAGTCTACAGTAAGCTTTAATTTACAATTTCATGCAAATTTATCTCTACAGGTGTTTTCATTGAACAGATCAGAATAGAATAAGCTGTACAAAACATGTTTGTTACATTTTTCACAAAAAAAATAAATCATTCTTAGTCGTTCACATTAAGACCAGCTGAGCAAACGTGCTGGAGCTGGGTTGCTAGGTGACAGGAAATGCCTGCTGATTTGTGACATTACATTTGGAAAGTTTTTGAAACAGTTTATTTTCCAGACACCAAAAAACAATGTCAAAAAATGGCTGAGTGTTTTTTTAAGCACTTGGGCTGTATATAGAAACAGCTGAGACCCAAATAGAAGTACAAAAAAAATTGCGAAATGTGAATTTTGCATAATAGGTCAAGGCCATCTAGATGACAAACAAGAAACTGTATAAAGAGAGCAAAATCATGTTGCAGCCACATACCTTAGTGCATTACTTGCTTTTGGCTGGAGGAGGAGCAGCAGCAGGAGGTGAGACGTATGCAACAATGCCAGGCTCAGGAATGTATTCCTCTCTGTTTTGCAGCACTGGGTTTGTCTTCAAGTTGTACCAGCCCAAGTGAATCAGTCCCAGACTTGTGCCCATCACAATCAGGACTTTGTAGTTATTCCAGAATGTCCGCAGACCCATGACTGATAAGGAGCAAACTGATGAAAGCAAACAAAGCTGACGTCCAGATAAAGCAAAGAGTCATACATTAAAAATATTAATTCAACATTAAACTATCCAGTCAATCTGACTCAGCAAGGCTGCCATAAACCTACAAATAAAACATACAGACATAAAGGTTACTGAGAATAAACCTTTTATAAGGGAAGGGATTATAATGGCAGTTATACATTCACCCAACCCTCATTAATTCAAATTCAAAGATACTTTATTAATTCCGAAGGGAAATTAAATAATAAAAGGGTACTCCACTACAAGAGTAGCATCAAGTAATGCAACTGTTCTGTGTAAAAGTACGAAATAACCGCAAATTTATTATGCTTTAGAAAGGTAAGACGCAGTGTTCTTAGTCTTACATACATTAAGCATTCAAATATTTTCTTGTTTTAACTGAATTGATAAAAATTTAAGGAATATTCTGACCAATGGTGATCTATTTTATGCAATAGGAATATTTCTTCTTTAATTGTCAACAACTGTACAATGGAGCAAACTGATCGAAAACCTTTATATTTAACGTAGAAAACACGATATAAAGAACGTTGTGAGGGCTTGAAAACATTTTCAATAAAAAGACAAACTTGGCTCTGGATTGAAGAGAACCTATTCTGTATTTTTTATATATATCTTAGACACATTTAAACAACAACACCAGGTTTTCTGATAAGCCTAACATTGCATACAAGTCTAAAAGGTTTTGGACCAGATAAACAGGCAAATAAAACAGATTTTAGGTGGTGATATAAGCAGAGTCTCACCTTCAGCAATCAGCTGCTTCTCCTCAGCAGGCCGCCATTATTGTGTCCGCCGCTGGTAACTGGTGATGTGCCTGAACATTTATTTTCCGTCAGTGTTTACGGTAGAAGAAAAGCCGTACCAGAACATGAAACCTTTAATTGAAACATGTCTTGTTTTAGATTTAAACATGTCAACATAGTTAAATTAAAAGAAAACTCAACGATCGTTTAATCATATTTTAAATCAGGCCAAAACCTGGACAACTACACTTATGCCACGTGATGACGTAGCAGGGGGCGGGGCCTGTGTCTGAGCGCAGAGACCTATGTAAACAATATTTCATTCATTCCTTCTCTCCTTTCTACGGAAGAGGATTAGGGCCACCGAAAAAAAAAAAAGGCAGTATTTTTTTTTTTTTTTTTTCAGTAGCTCAGGAAAAAACATCTCAGAATTCAGAGGGGAAAAAAAATTTTCCTAGAAAAAAAAAAAATTTTCAGACGAAAAAATGTTTTTTCTCTAAAAAAAAAAAAAAAAATTTTTTCGTCTGAAAATTGTTTTTTTTCTCTGAATTCTGAGATGCTTTTTCCTGAGCTACTGAAAAGAAAAAAAAAATACTGCCTTTTTTTTTTTTTTCGGTGGCCCAAATCCTCTTCCGTACCTTTCTTTCTTTGCTTATTTCTCTTTTTTTCTCAGTTTCCTTTTAGTAAGTTCACCTTATTAAGAACACACATAAGTATGACGGCCTTTTAGGGACAATGTAGGAAGAAAAAAAGGAGTACATATCCAGGATGTCTCAGAGTTATATCATTTCTTGACTTTTTTTAACCTCCACGAGATTCTCAAATGTTTGATTCAGATTAATTCAAAAAGCTTTATTTATTCAATACATTGGGAAGTGAAATGCCATCATCCCAGTATTTTCAAAGCATTGTTGTGGATGGCGGTGCTATGGGTAGAACTAATCTTTCTGTGAATCTGAAGAAACTTCTGAATATAACACATGACATAAGGTATTCACCCTCATTCTGAGGACATTCACACGTCAATGGTTTCTTGCCAGTTAAATGGAGTAATTGATCAGATGCAGTGTGTTTTGAAGGAGACAATGTTTATGTGTATTTATTTCAGCACCACGCATCTAAGAATTTCTCCCCTGCGGTGCTTCAGGACTTACCTATTTTAGTCTCAAGATGCTGCTACTGCATGCCTTTCCACTTTCTTTAGATGTGACCTTGCTGCTGCTGCTTTCTTTAGGTCTATGAGCGTCAAAATAATGGCAAATAAAAATTCCTGAAGGTCTTTAATTTTTTTCAAATTGATCTGCTCATTTTATTTAATTTAATTTCGTGCATTAGCATTTTTCACCTTGTAAGACCTATTTTCCCAACAGATACTACTTTAGGATGAAGTTGTAAGTTCAGTTTAAGTTAGGTTTTAGGCTAGGAATCTACTGGTCAGGGTTAAATGAATGGAAAATAAACAAAAGTCACAGGGCCGGCCCAAGCCTTTTTGAGGCCCTAGTCAGATTTTAATTTGGTCCCCCACATACCAACATTTCAATAGCAGCTTCTTTATCATGCCTAAGCTACTCTATGTGTAAAATTCCTACTATCATTAGTGTCATTTGTAATTAGCTTACGTTATACCAATATTGTTTTGGCTACTGATTTTAACCTTACAGAATTAGCAAACTAAAAAAAAATTTAATTTGGATTTTGTGGAGCAGAGTGATATGGAAGAGAGTCATATTATTTTAACTATTTTCTAGTAACATCCTCCTACAATTCCTACCTTTAATGAAGTATCAGTACAACTGTGTATTAGGGCCATTGTACAATAAAAAAAATAAATAAATTGAATGGAGTAGTAAATGTCTTTAAAGATTGCTGTTCCCCAGTCTTTATCAGCTGTATGCTGTTATGAGCATTTTAACTGTTAAATGGGTATTTAATGTGAGGTGGTTTTATTATCATCATGACGGGCTTCAACTTACTTGAACTGGTGGAGGAGGGTTTTTCGAGTACCTTTGAAAAACACTGCACTCATGACCAAGTCCTGAATAGCATTTGTCATGCGCTTCCGTTTACATTTACTTGACAAATTGAATTTCACGTTTCAGTCAATTTCCTTGTAAGCACAGGAACTCATGTGAATATATAGGAAGAATGAAAAGTCCGGAAATCAAACAGCTAGACTGATGAATACCACAATGAGTCTGTGTGGTAGTTAGTGGAACATGGGAACAAAACAATAAAGAATGTAAAGGTAAATAGTAAAAAAAACATGCAAAAGAATGTGTTTCACAGAGCTTTGAGACGATGGCAAAAAATATAAAAGGAGAGTCCAATAAAATGCAGACATGTTTATGGCATTTAGTTTAATACAAAATTAGATGTATTAACCAAGTTTGTGCACAGAAAAAAGGAATTAGATTTTGGTTCCTCTTATAATACCAGGCACTTTACTGACATCCTAATCTTTTGAAAGAGTTTCACTCTTACATGGCTAATATTAAACTAATGGATTTGTATTTGATTCATTGGAATGTCTTCTGCTAAACTAATTCAAGAACCTTTGCAGACCTACAGAAATAGATAGCAGTGGTTGCTTTGGGACAAAAACCAACCTAAAAATGTTGAATAATTGTATTAAAATCAGATTTGGTAATTATTTCTAAATTAAAAGTGTGAACACTTGAAAATTATCTGTAGCGACCTTAGAGGATTTCTGCTAAAAGTTAATGCTGCATGTACAAACTAACATAAATTAATACATTATGTTCATAATGAAAATGTGAGCATTTAAGGCAGACAGAAACAGAGCAGACCTCACCTCCCTAAAAAGATCCTCCCTCTGACAGTCCCCCTCCTGCTGTAAATAAGGGATCGTTCAAGGCAGAGAGTAGAGATCAGCAGATCACTCTGAACCTTTTTTCTCCATCCTGTCAACATGAGGTTTGAAGAGATACTGGACGACATCGGTGGATTCTCCAAATTTCAGTTTTTCCTGTTGTCCGTCCTGTGTCTGCCTCGTGCCATTCTCCCTCTCCACTTTCTCCTGCACAACTTCATCTCTGCCACCCCTCCTCACCACTGCTCCCTCAGGAAGCCAGGGGAAAGCAATGACAGCACCTGGTCCCCGGACCCTGAGACTCTGGCCCTCTGGATCCCCCAGCAGGACGACAGCTCTCTCAGCTCCTGCAGGGTCTACAGCTTCCCACAGACCAGCAACCTCAGCCGGGAGAACAGGACTGTGATTTGTCCAGATGGGTGGACCTACGACAAATCACAATTTAGCTCCACAACGGCCTCTGAGGTAAAATTTGAATAAATTAAAACTTTAAAAATGCTTATTTCTTTCATAAAAGGTCAGCAGAAATGTGTTAATGTTAACAGGAAATGCTGGTAACTAATCAATGTAAGAGAATTGAGTTTGAGTTGATCCGGTTAGTTGATCATTTAAATTGAATTATATAAAAATTGAGACACAGTTAATGCTAGAAGCAACAGATGAAAGAACTCCTTTGTATCCACACCAATCAGCTCCCCAAATTTATGAATTAAAATTCCATTTTATATATTTATGAACTGGTGCTTCTGTTTCTGTTTTTAACATCGTCTATGGACTTTAATGCTGTTTTGTGCGTTTGAAATGCCTGGCTGCAAAACAAATTCCCCCTTGGGGGACAATAAAAGATCTGAACTGGACATAAACTTTCAATGAAGGGATTTTGAAGATCTCTACATATTCACTGTTTCAGTTGAATGAATGATATCAACCAGAGAGATGTGACTTCTATTTATTTTGTTAACTGATTTATATGGGGACCAGAATCTCACTAAACAAAAATAAAGTGTAATAAAATGTTTTAAATTTATTACACTTTATGTAATAAATTTGAATGTCATTCGAAATGACATTCAAATGGAACAAATCATATGTAAAATTTGAATTCTAGCACTATTGTCTTGTAGCAACAATGACCTGGGTTCAAATCCCTGTTTTCTGGGATGGATGGATGGAAATTTTATTATTTTTGAGGAAATTTATCTCCATAATTTATGAAAATTCATAATTAAAGCAAACAAGATTTGTAAGAGTAATGGAAGTAGGAGTGGAAATGGCAATGCGAATCATAAATCAGCACCTTCTACATGAGACAGACATACAACAACAGTGTGTCTTTATTAGGCCGCTGTAATACGGACTGCTACAGGAGATCCTACACTCAGTCTCTATAATAACTCGTTAAAAAACTTTGAAAAATATAAATTAAAGAGACATTTTTTTCCTTTTGGGATCAATAAAATATTTTTAAATTAAAAAAATTGAGTTCATGAAGAAGTGAAAGGGCAAGAGGACCCAAATCTATTTTATGTTTGTAGATATAGTATTATTATTATTATTTATTTATTTATTTTTTGCATTTGTATACTTGTTTTTGGTGTCATTTTATTTTAACTCTGTTTAAACTCAGCAGTTTTATAACCCTTGACCTTTCCTCAGCTTCATTCAGACCAGGTAACTGTTTATGTCCCCGATCAACAAACCGAACGGGCAATCAGACATCAAAATTAATTTGAAACCTAAAGAGATAATCAATTAAGAAACTGAAAAGTTGGGTCACACATTTTAAAACATTTTTGCTTGTTTACAGTGGGATCTGGTGTGTAACGACAAGCAACTGAATCAAGCACTTGCCACCTACTTCTTTCTTGGAGTGATGTTTGGAGCCATTGCCTTTGGACAGCTTTCAGACAAGTAAGTTCACCCAAAAATAATGATAATTTTAAAAGTAAATTACAGTTTACTTTTACACAGGATGGACAACATTTAAAGTCCTTAGACTTTAAATATTTGCAACACTCACCTAGAACTAAGAAAATTAAGGTTCTGCTTTACATTTTTTCAAATTACATTTTTTCTCATGTTTAACAGAGTTAAACTCACAACCTTTTTGCTGCAAAATAACAGTTACTGAGAAATGTATTTTATTCCCGACTCATTAGTGTTTTTACACTGTAAATAATTTCCCAAAACTACTCAGGTGTCAGCAAAGGGGTTAATAATTGTATTTTTTTCAAATGTAATTCTCAATTATTTGTGTACTCTTTTTTGTTGTCCTTTTTCTTCCTTTTAGGTTTTGAAGTCCATCAGAATGGCATCTTAAGACATTTTTTAAACTTGGAGATGATTTTGATCAAAGGATTTGTGTGTATTTCATTTTTATATCATCTATGCACAGGCCTTTTGAAACCAGGGGACAATAACATATTTTCTATTGTATGATATCATATAATTAAAAAGAGAAAAATCTAGATCTATAAAACTAAGGCAAAAACTAAAAAGCAAAGTGACAATACTATCCCATTGTTTGTGGAAAAATGAGGGTTGAATCGGGTGCATTGCAGAATTTTACTACAGTCCACAGAAATGGACTGTAAACACGGTTTATGTAACATGATCTTATCATTCATATTACAAAACTGAGGTTTTTGTGTAAAGGAGATTTGTAGCAGAAAATTAATAAATTGGTGTATGTGTGTGTTAAATCAACTATCTTTACTTAAAAAGTCATCCAAGCAAAACATAAATTGCAATTCCACACAGCTGTCATGTGCTTTGTGTATTCAGTAGCGGCTTTTGTTCCAGACATGTCAGCTGCCTCTTTGCTAATAAAACAGAATTATGAGTGTAAGCGTGCACACGTGGGTGTTCAATGAGAATCAAAGAACTAAATGCCAGTTACATAATACCTTATACCAATGTTTACAAAACTGGATCCACATGACCAGAAACACACTAACTGTTTTATTTATGTTCATTTCGGACATGCTGAGTGTACTTGTAATGTGGTTGAGGAGTAGAAAAAGAAGCTTTCCATGTGCACACGTGTACATATATAGCATGTTTAGCTTATCATCATTATATCTTTATTCCAGACACATAAAAAGGACCATAGTAAAAAGATAAAACAAACAAAATAAGAAATAGAAAAAAAATACTAGATAAAAATTTAACTGACTCCTCGATTCAAAGTTGTTCACAACCAAAGAACCAAAGATTAATGTTCTGTCTTCACTTAGTTGTGGTATGTTATCACACAATGATACAGCAGAACAAAGCCCTGATTTTAAATAAAGAGTTGCATTTACAGTATGTGTGGAGATGCTGGTTAACAGTTCAGGTAACAGCACAGTGGAAAAACTATTAGCTGTTGGTCATTTCTAATTAGTTCCACTTTTTTTTATTTTTTTTATCAGAAACTCATGTTAGAGTTTGTCTAAAACTACAGTAACCTCTGGTGCGTGACCAACAGACCAACAGATGCATGTGAAGATCTCTGTGAGCTTGTGAAAGTCTCATTACTCAAAGAGTCCTGTTATTGATACTACTGCTGTTTCTAAATGGGTACAGTGGTTTTGGCATCTTTCTTATGATGATGACTACCCCTTAACATCAAGTAGCTGATGTTATTTTAGGATGAGTTTGGAGCAATAGCAGTATCTTGAAACTTGCAGCATCTTATTGCAAACAAGAAAGTACCAATTTATTGAGAAATACGGTCTGCTCTGTCCATTTTTGTAGACAATTTCACTGTCATTATTATGCTTTTAATGCACGTTACTGAGGAGAAAAGTTAAGCTGCAGGTGTCATTTATTTTGTTGAGAAGCAATATTCTTGAATAGTTTTAGTCTGATTTTAAAGCACAAGGTAGCACTGAAACTTACTCTTTTATAGCATATTGTCTTCTATTTTTATTGCCTTTTCTGTACTTTCGTGTCATTCTGCTGCTGTCCACTTTGGATAATGTTGCAGCTATTGCTTAAATCTGCTACATAATTGATCCTGAACCTCTGCTGAATGAGGTTTGAAAAAGAATGCAATTCAAACTTGTTGCTACTTGTGTTCTATGTTTTGTGTGTGTTGCAGGTTTGGTCGAAAGTCCATGCTTGTGGTGGCTTTAATTGCCTCAGCCTTGTTCGGAGCCACCGCTGCCTTGTCCACATCCTACATCATGTTTGCAATTTCCAGAGCGCTCTCCGGCTTTTCCCTCAGTGGGCTGTCGATTATCGGAATAGTCCTTGGTAACAATGCCATTTCACATTAAATAAATATTAAAAACTAACTCTAAACGTTGTGCAACATAATTTGTGTAAGTAAATGTCAACAAACAGTCACATACTTAATATTTTGAAGTCATATACCTTGTATATTTAATATTCTCATTTATTCAAACTTTAAAATTCACACAGAGCTATTTAAATGTACCAGCCGATTTACAGTTTTACTCAAATCATTTTTTATAATTGATTTAGTCATGTTTTATGGGTATTAAGGGGATTATAGAGTTTCTCAGTGCTAAATTGAATTTGTCCGTTATTTATCTACATGCTAAGGTATTGAGTGGACAGATATAAAGCACCGTACCTTTACTGGAACCATTATGAGTTTGTCGTGGAGTGCTGGAAACATGCTTCTGGCTTTACTTGCCTATTTCATACGAGACTGGAGGCATCTAACGCTGGCAGTGACTGTGCCCTGCGCTGTTACCATCATCTGTTGTTGGTGCGATATTTTGTTCTTCTCCTTAACAGTTGTAGTTTTTGTTTCAATAAGAATGAGAGACAGTAATCTCTGTTTTCCTTCAGGTGGCTGCCTGAGTCCGCTCGCTGGTTGTTGGCTAACGGCAGGACAGAGGAAGCAAAAAAGTATTTGGTTCAATGTGCTAAAATTAACAGGACCGATCAACGCACAACCAAACTGGACACTGAAGTAACGATCAACTTTTTCTTGCTTTATGTTATGTTTTAATCTTGTTCCGTCTTCCATAGGAAGCACATATTGATAGGTATAAAAAAACAATAAAATTAAATTATTAATCTGTGTGTATGCATATTAAACTCTGATATGTAGGTGATGTAAGAGTGAGGCAGGGTAATGTTTGCTTTATTCATCTTGACATTCTTGTTTCAGAGTTAGCTAAACTTAAAATGTTCCACCTGAATAAATCAGACAAATCAGTGATGAACTGTGTTGCTGTTTCAGGTTCTAAGGAAGGTAACCGTCACTGAAGTGGCAGAGAAGAACCACACCTACCTGGACCTGATCAGAACCCCTCGGCTAAGGAAGATCACTCTCCTCTCTGGGCTGTCCTGGTACTAAATCAACCTTTAAAATTACACACTACTACTAGTACTATTACTACTATTAGTACTACTGCTGTCTGTGTTGCAGGTTTCTGTAAGGTTTTATCTTAACCATGTTACTAAATTACTTGTTTATTTGTTTTAGCATTAGTGGAGCCTTGCACCAAAATTTTGCTCAAAATGTACATTTCAAATGTACATATGAATGACAATAAAGTTGATCTATGTCTATATCTGTACTTGCAGGTTTGCTGTTTCCTTCCTCTACTATGGGATCAGTTTCAAGATTTCAGGATTCGGCGTCAGCATCTACCTCACTCAGTTCATCTACGGTGCTATTGAAATCCCTGCCAAAATCCTCACGTTTTTCATCCTGGATGTAATTGGCCGTCGGAACGGCCAGGCATGGTTTCTGATTGTAACAGGAGCTCTGATTGGAATAAACACTTTCATACCTTTAGGTTAATTTATTTACTTCTTTGTTTATCTTTGACATATGGAAAAAAAAATATTTTTTTTGATAAATGCCTGTGCATGAATATGTTCAGAAATGTGACTTTTTCCTTTTAGAGTACTCTGTGATTCGAACATGCATTGCTGTGGTGGCAAAAGGTTTCTCTGAGGCAGCGTTTACCACAGCATTCCTCTACTCAACTGAACTCTATCCAACCGTACTCAGGTAAACTCCTGTCATCCTAAACTTACAACCCAAACTTTTAGCATACATAGTCACTATCAGCTGACTGCCATCTTTTAGGTATCCTTAACTGTTACTTTCCATAAGTAACTGTCATGAAGGTTGCTATGACAACAATAAAAATGCCACAAGCTTAGAAAAAACTCTCACCTCCTTCCTATCTAACCTAACAATATAAGTACATTACAATTATTACTCGATTAAAAATTTTGGTACTCTACCCACCTTTGTGTAATACTAAGATAAAAAATCTGTTTACTGACAAGCTAACAAAATTAGCTTAGCTTAATGTAGCTTTTACCTGCTAGCTAAGACTGACATGTAGCCTACATGCATGTTACTACCTGTACAGTGCTTTATCAAATCCAGAGGACTCTAAAGCACTTTACACTGCATTCAGTCATTCTAGGAATGCTTCTCACAGGTCAAAGTTTAGTTCATATTTGTGTAAGGGCAAAAAAATACAGTGAGCTTTGTGGCAGTGCACATTTAGTCAGATTTAGTCAGAAAAGCACCTCGTAACACCTGGTTTGTTGTTTTGTTTGTGAAGGCAATGTGGTTTAGGCTACACCTCCTGTCTCTGTCGGTTGGGAAGCTCACTAGCCCCAATGGTCATGCTGCTGGAAGATGTTTGGCTTCTTCTGCCTCCTGTGATCTTCGCTGGGACTGGAATCATCAGTGGCAGCTTGGTTTTTCTCCTTCCAGAAACACTAAACGTCAATTTGCCAGAAAATATTCTCGATGTTGAAGAGGGAAGGTATGCATTTGTCCATAGCTGATTGAAATTTGTAGCGCAGTGATTGAAACACTGAGCTACAAATGTAGCGCAGTGTCAATAAACTGCGCTACATTTGTGCAGGCTTGTGATTTTCATTTGTGCCATTATAATAAAAAAAAAATGTTTCCAGAGGTCACAAAAGAATAACTTGTCCCCCCAGCTCCAACTTTAACAAAATCAAGCGTAATTGATATAATTTAATTTTACTATATTTTTGATGGTTTGGGCAGCTGAAATATTTATTGCTCAGTTGATTGACCCCAAATTTGCTTGATTTTGTAAATCAAGTTTATCACAACCTTTGTTGTAAAACCCTGGTATTTGTGTGGGTTAGGGAACAAAGTATTTTCTTTCAAATTTTGGTGTGCTGTACAGAAAAATTCAACAAGTATGTAGGTTTTCCAGGAATAATTTGAAGTTTAGTTTCTCAAATAAATAAATAAATACAAAATAAAATTATAAATTGTTGAATCTGCTGCTGAACTCATGAATGCCTTTTCCTTACAAACATGACATCATTTCAGTGTGAAATAATCCACAGTTAAGACAAAAAAATACGTTTTCATTTCACATAGATTAATCATATTTTTGTGACCCATAAAAAATGACGAGCGTTAATTTAAAGTGCTGATTCCAGAGCTGTGCAGGAGAATTTACCTTTATGCATTATAGTTTTAGCTTTTCTTATCTTAAGTTTTTTTTATTTCCAAACATTCACCTGCTTCACTCTGTCTTTGCTCTTATTTTCTTTGCAGGCACATACAAAGCGAAGCAGAGCAAGGAGAAGATGGAGAGATTCAGCTGAAACAATTCAACTGCGAAGACAAAGCACCACAGCTTGCAGCTTGTTATTAAAATGTGATTTCTGTTGGCTGTGGATTTATTTAGTAAATTGATAATTTTGGATTTTTATTGTAACGTTTAGGTTGTTTTCTAACCAAACTATTGAGATTATTACCAGAATTTAACATTAAATAAAACAAAATCATAACTGGTGCTTGTCACATCTAAGAAACCATTCTGGGTTTAGCTGCCCCTGTTGTACAGAATCAATTAAGATGATAGTACATTTTATTACAAGATGCAAAGGTTGTTTTTTAGATTAAAAGGTATTCTTAATCTGACAAACAAGTCTCATCAGAATATGTGTTCTAATATGTTGAATATCACTGTATTTTATATACATAAAACACTTTCTATTCATACCAATTTTCCAATATGTTTATTTTGTATAAGAATGAGTTGAACAAACCTATTTACTTTCCTATTAATTAGTTGCTACTTTAAAATTGTAGTGGCTTCAGTAAAACACCAAGAAAACTTTAGATTTATAATGGTTTGGACAACATGTAATAATTTTTAAAAGAAAAAAAACCCTGTTATCTTATTTTGAGTTTTTACTCATTCGATTTGATGAATGTTGCTCATTAATCTAGAGAAACTAGGCTTGTTAATGGTCAGAGACACAAAATATAAAAATAACAAAATGTGCTAATTTAAAAAAGAGGTAAATTAAGCAAGACAACTAAATTTGAGGTTATGCACAAATTTATGCGTGCAAACCAAACAGCTGCTGTCCAGCTGGTTACCCACATCTGGAAATAAAGGCCAGTCAAATTCCTACGCTGTTAATGTCGAGTCATTTAAATCACAAATTAAATATGTAATTTAATTTGAATAATAATAATTCTGAGGTTTGTAAAGAAGTATTTTAAAAAGTGTTTTTGTTTGTCAGAACAATCAGTAGAACAAAAGAAAAACATCAGAAAATCTGCTCCGATGTTGCCTTTTCAGTAAATATCAACTAAATTGATTAAAATAATGTTTTTATGATGTAAAGCACTTTGAAATGCCCTGTTGCTGAAATGTGCTATGCAAATATAATTTGATTGATTGATTGTTTTATTAATAAAACAAACTTAAAATGTTCAGTAAATTTAGAAAATAATGAGAAAAGTTGCAAAAGAAATATAACCAAATTTATATGCAAATTGTATATTTTTCCATGCATTTTGTGATTAGGTTCATTTTAAGACACATTAAGGCTGCTACCCAACAGCTTGGATGCACTAACTTTTTGTGTGGTTGACAGGAAATGAAAAGATCGGAAAGAAAAGAAACAAAAAAGAATGAAAAAATGGAAAAAAGGAAAGTAAAAGAAAAAATCAGAAAAGTTGAATGAAATTAATATTTTTTTCTTCCAGGTAGCATTCATAAAACAACTAAAACAGATATAACATGTTAATATGTGGTTGAAGCTGCAGTATGTACGTAAAAAAAAAAAAATTTCTTTACATATTTGTTCAAACTTGTGCTTTTTATGACATTGTGAAATGAGACAAATAATCTGAGAAAAGATCATACTCCACCTCCTCCCTGAGGAATATTGCAGTCTGCAAAACTGTACCTCTCTGAAGAAAAACCACCAATCAGACCCTGGAGGAGGGTCTTAGCACTGTCAATCATCCCTCATGCACTTGCTGCTCAATGTGCTGATGGTGGAAATATAACTTTCCATTAAAGGAAACTTTATCCGCCGTCATCAGTGGTCATGCTAACTGACCTTAGCACTGGTGGCACATATTGTCTTGAACCAGCTGCAGCTTAGGAAAGTGCAAGAGAGAGGAGTTGCACACAGGAGTGATTGACAGCTCTAAGTCCCTCCTCCTGGCTCTGATAGGTTGTTTCTCACTGAGTGGTGTATTTCTGCAGTTAGTACTGGGAGCACTGGGAAGTCAGCTCATTTTTTTCACAGGTTATCTGTGTTATATTATATTGTCACGGCATAATGATTACTTTAACAAATATGTTAAAATAATCATTTCTATGTTTTAAAATAAAAGTTGCATTCTGTAGTTTTACTAAACTTATGTAGATATTTCGTATCCCGTCCCACACTCCATTCCAGTTGGTGGCGGTTGCGCACCAAAACGTTGCTATGCAACCGTCAATAAAAAAACACGAAGAAGAAAATAGAGCAGCGTAGAAGAAGAAAAACGATGGGAACTGTTTTTTCCGGAAAGAAGATGCGTAACTGTGTGTTTTAATCGAAAGTAAGATGGATATTTGGTGGCCACAGACTTAGAAAGATATGTTTCGTTCTTTCAGCGTGCCTTTGTGTGTTTTTATGCAGTGTGAGCGGACTCTCCAGTTTTAGCCACAGTTAGCCCGGTGGCTAACATCCCACAGATCGCACTCGAACAGAGAGAGGCGGAAGTTTGTTTTTTTCCCTTGTCCGTCGTTGACAGCGCAGCTCCGTGAGGGATGTGGAGGATAACTGCACAAGCCTGCTGGGTTCTGCTGTCCATCTGCTTTCTGAGGAACTTAGTTTTTGGTTGGTTTCATCAGAACAGCGGAAGACCCCAAACGCAGCACAACGAGCAGCAGAGCAGTGAGTCGGACAGTGCGGATCAGAGCTGCCTCTGTCATGTAAGGACACCTTGCAAACGGGGCTTTTTAGCCGCTTTGTGTGAAAATAGGTTTGTTTTTACCCAGAATTGCGTGTTATTATGTTGCTACCTTCAGTTCTGTGTCAGCATTTTGTATATCAAATATTGACGGTGCAGGTCAGGATCTCTGGTCTCCCGCTATCCTGCAACTTTTCTAAGTCCCAACTTCAGTTCTGCTAAATCAAAAGAAGCAGTTCTGGATCAGAATCTCTAATAGGGGTGTGCTGCAGCAACTCTTCAGGACATGAGCCACCTCACTGCCACACAAAGTCTTGTTTTTGTTTCTAACAGCATTCGGGTCTTGTGTGGGTGTGAACGTAGTGCTTTTTTAATTTCAGCTCAAACAGGTCTGACTCCCACGGACAAGTCCAAATCGTGTTGTATTCTCATTGGCTGCAGGCCGCATCCTGCCCTGTGCCTGCTCATGGGACTTGTAGTTTTTATTCTGCTGTGTTTTAGTGGAATACAAAGGGCACAGTCCCCTTAAAACTACAACCAGAGCGCTTCCGTCAGGCGGGGTTTGGTTCTTTTGGAGGCGGAGCCGTGTCAGGGGTTGAGCTGTTGGTTAGTTATGACAGTTCTGCCTACAGAATCACTTCTGCTCTGCCCCAACATATGGAGAGCAGTTTCACCAACAAAAGGGGAATTTTGTTAATAATATCAGAAGAAGGAAATGATGCTGAGAACAATTGGGTACTCTATTATGGTGCTGGCTTTCAGTGGACTGCTGCACCCAGAGGTCAGCTGTATTTTATTTTTTCTTGCTTCTGTTGCAATAACAAGACAAACTGGTATTCCTGAGTGTCTGCTACACCTGTGCTATTTATATCTAGTTGTATAAATGTTATTGTAAGTTGTCTTTAGATTATTTTGTAAGTTTATTTCCTAATTCTTCAAAGATAAATTCAAGCATCAGTAGTTAATTTCAACATTTTGTTTTTATAAACAAAAAAAACCAACTAAAAAAGTATGTTGAGTTTTCATAAAGAGTTTAATTTGGTACTATTATATGGCCACTTAATACGTTTTATGTATTTCTTCATTTGCGTCTAATAGAATCCCTTGTTTGTCACATATGTTAGCTTCTTGAATAATTAATCGGTTTGATTCTGAAAATGAAACACTAATCTGATCGGTGAGTCAACAGAAATGTCTGTAACATACAATACTTTTTGAAACCTCAGCAAATAATTTCAACCTGTGGAAGTATTTCCAGTAATGCGCTACATAAACCTGACTGATTTTCATCTGATGCAAATTCAGGCAGTAGAAGTCGCCCGAGACGCAGCGTAGTCAAAGTATAGCTGACCTGGAATTCAAAAGCTTTTCTTGTTTGAAGGTTAATGCATAAATTTAAAAGTTTTTGATGAGATTTTCTCTGTGTTTTTTCTCCACAATGAATAACAAAACACTTATAAATAAAAGCTAAATGTGGTCCTGCTGCTGCTCTGTTTACATCAAAAATGAGAAAATACATATACATTGTTTTTCACTTAGAAAGAAGGTTTTAAGGCAATATAAATAATCATTCTACTACTTTAAAGAGAACTAACTGAAAAATGTTATGGTCTGATTTTGTTCAGGGGTTTAGTATATTTATACCTCAAAAGTAAAATCTGTTCTCAAATTTGGCTGCATAGGAAAATATGTTTCAATATTTTTTGAGGAACCAGTTCACATTTTTCATGGTACATGCCTCAAACTTTAAATTTCAGGTACATCTTGTCATAAATCTGAAAATAATTGTGCATCTAATTCAAGTGATTTATAAAGATTCTGTAAAAGTTGTTCTTCGTGCATGAAAAATTTGCATTTACATAGAATTAAAACATGGTTTGTCATATTTATACAGAGCATCTAAGGAGGAACCTTCTTGCTGTTTGACCAGGAAATGTCCTTTAAATCCAATTTCTAGTCGATCTCTAGGACATCTTTCATTCACTTTTCAAAAGTACAAAATACAAAAATGTATTTCATCATCTTAGAAATCATACTGCTTCCTTATACTTTATCAGTTTATCTCTCTTCCTCTCTTAGTTTCATTACTATAAAAAGACAGTTCTTCCTTGTTTTTCTACACTCAAACCACATTTTGATTACTTCAGGGTTTCTGGAAGTTTCTGTCTGTTGAAACCGAGTCGTTCTTTTCTGCTTTTTAAACATGTTCTCTCTGGAGGATGGATTGCCTTTTTAAGTTTTTTTTAAGCCATCATTTGTATTACAAACTGAATTTGACTGCATTTTACTTTAACTAGGATCAATTTGAAATGTTTGTTTATGAGGATGAATTTGCATTTATAATTCTGAATAAAAACTGATGGTTGTTGTAAATGGGTGCTTCTTAAAAATTTAGGTTAAATGTTATTTTTTTCATTTTATCAGAAGATATTATCTGTGTTTTGGAGAGGCCCAGTCAAAGTTCTGACTTGATAGAGAAACTATGAAGAGAAATTTGAATGATGACATAGCTGCTTTCTAAGATCATTCCTTAAGATAACTCGTCAAAATATTGAAAACATTCAAAGAATGGTCCATAATTATTGAAGTGTTTATTGTTATAATGCTAATAAAGAGATTTAATTCATTATTGAGAAAGATTGCGTTATTTGAAACGTTGTGCATCCTCTTTATGAAGCCTCTTCAGTCAGAGGCTTCTTCAGCTTTGCTGTAGCACTGACTGTTACAGGAGATCCTTCCTGCCTACAGCCATTGGCATCTACAGCAACTCTTTGCAGAAATCTGGATAAAATGAGTTACAACATTTGATTTCCCTCTGGGACTAATAAAGTATTTGAATTGATTTAATAGAACATTTAATAAAAGTCAAAACACTTTGGGGTTTTTAAAAAGTTGTTACTTTCAGACAAAGACAAACTTAGTGGTTCAATGAAAATGATTTAAAATTGAAATATTCCAGGGGTGTGAATAATTTACCTGTACAAATAAAATTAATCTTCATAATTTCAGTATTAGAGTTTTTTTTTATTTATCCCATAAGCAAAAATTTTCATCAAGACCTATTTTATTGCATTTATCAGACAATGTTCTTACTTTGGTAAGTGTAAAAATTTAGACATCTTAATTTACCAAAGATGTTTGGTAAATTAAATGCTTAAATCTCACATTTCATTTAGTTGTATATTATTTCCTAAATATGTCACATGCTGTTGTAATCATTCTTTTAGATGTTTAGAGCAGTTTATTTGGATACATTATGACATTTTGTGGACCTTGATCAACCAACTGTTGTAGGATTTAAAGTTTAGCATGACCTTTTCTTAAAAAAAAGAATAATACAGTTAGAAAGTAAATAAATCTTGAAGGTTCAGCTAATTTGCCTTGTTTTTTGTCCTCTACTTTAGCTCACAGGGGTTCTCGATGACTGCTTCTGTGATGTCGAAAGCATTGACGTTTTCAACAACTTCAAGATTTATCCTCGCATCAAGAAACTGGCGGAGAGAGATTACTTCAGATACTACAAGGTAAGCGGATTATGAATCAGTGTAATTTACAGTCAGAGCTTTAAACATTATCCAGCAGGTGGAAATAAATATAAGCAATGGAAGGCGTCACATTCATCACTGGCATAAAAAATTGGTTCTTTTTTAAAGGTTTACGTCCTAATAGCTTCGATGTTTTGAATTTTCATGGGGTTTGAAATCACATTTGTTTTGTTTTATCACTATTAAAACAGAATAGAAATATAATTTATTGTCAAAGAGTGAGAAAATTCAGGTGTAACAGCATTAAGATATGTGAGCGCATACTAATTCAAACAAAGGTAAAATATGCCTGTAATTCAGGGCTGGGCGATAAATCGATTAATCAAAGTTTTTGTTTCTGAAGATGTAAGTTTTGGAAAATCTACAGTTTTTTTCTCACTAATGCGCTCTTTGGGTTTCCATAGTTAAGAGTGAAGCCTATCATCTTACTTGACAAGTGTGTTTCAAAATAATCAAGAATAATGAGTTTATTGTTACCAGAATAAAGTTGTAATATTAGGACAATGTAATAATTGTATAAAAACTCCTGCATAAGAAAATAACAAAAAATCAACTGAGGAATGTTGAGCATCTTTTGAAGTTATACTTTGGTATCTGTTTTACAGATGAGGAAAAACACATCAGCATCAAATTGTTATCAGCAGCAGGACTTTGAAACAATTGAACAAATGGCTGAATATTTCAAAGAAAGCTGCTGAAGTTAGAGCTCAATAACTATAGAAACTTTTTTTCTTCAAAATTACTTTTTTCTCATCATTTTGAGATGTTCTGGTAAAATCTGTAGTCTTTATTTTGCTACTGTTATTACTATGTTGTCACAATTAGACAACAAATATTGTAGCCTTCATTAAATACAAGGGGATGACTGAAATAAAAGACTTTTTAAAAATATTTTCTGTATTTTGTAGTTCCATACCAACTTCCATGTTTTTTTGTTTTTTTTTTAAACAAAGAGCCTCCATGTCAGTTCTGCACAATGAGTCTGTTTATATATCCAACCAGGCACAGAGTACTTGTAGAGTTAAGTGAGTCTTGAATTCAAGCTGGGAAGCCGTCATGATCACCAGAATGTCTTTTAAACGCAGCGGCTCCGTGTTTGTTTTTTCCCAGGTGAACCTGAAGCGTCCATGTCCTTTCTGGCCCGATGATGGACATTGCTCCATCAAAGACTGCCATGTGGAGCCCTGCCCAGAGGTCAGAGTTCACCCACACTTGCATCACAGATTCAGTCAGATGAACTGAAAACTTTATACCACCATTTAGTTCTATGTAAATTTTCAGTTGATGTGCTGAAGTTTATGTTTTTAATTACAAGTTTTTCATAACTAGAGTCGGTAAGTGATATATTTTATTAAATTGAAATAAGGGGACCTACTCCTTTTCAAACAGAAAAGTAGTGACAAGCAAATTATTGTGTTCTTGGTTATGTATGCATGTCTTTTCTCATGTTCAGCTGGTTGCTTGTTTCATTTTGTTTTTTGAAATAAATGACTAAATAAAATAAAAAAAATATGGTGCTGACTTTGTTAATGTTGGTTTTGCAGAGTAAAGTTCCTATTGGCATTAAGTCTGGAAATTACAACAAGGTAAGAGAACCTCTTAAAATAAATTTCTCTTTACAACCGGGTGCAGAGTTTAGCCGTCTGATTCAGCTGTTTTAATTGTTATAAACCACATCGATTCTAGAGAACAAAAATGCCTGAGGAAACTTTTAAATTGACCTTGATTTTCTTAATTTAATTTAATTTAGTTTCTGTTTTCACAAAGTCACATCTGCACCTGCACAGTTGACAGTCATAACCCCGCTGTTGACAACTTAGAAACTTTGTTGCTACATTTAACGACTTTTCAGACCAAACAAAATCAGTATTGGGCAAAATTTGAATGTCAGGCTTTTTACAGATTGACAGATTAACGACAGGCCAGAAAATTGCTATTGGTGACCTCGAATTTCCAGGTTTCTTCTTGTAAGAAGAAACTAAAAAAAATGTGAAGTTACCGTCTTCACTTTTTCTACTCACAAAACCCAAATCAAGTAAATGAAAGTGTTCTTGATGGGCCTTAAAGAAAAGTCATGTAAATATTTATAGACTGCATGTTCAGCTTTATTATCACAGCTGTTTGTTTTTATAATTTGGTGGAAAATTATTAATTCTCTAATTCTTGACGGTTTGTCAAGGCAAAACAGGTGAAAGTCGAAGATATTTTTTCTTTTTTTTTGTTTATTAGGTGAAATTGAAATTACTCACAGGCTGAAGCAGTTTATCATTACTTAAAGGCAATTGTAATTCTGCTTGTTAGCTCATGCTAACACATGCTACCTCCTTGTGTGTGTTCAGTACTCCCAGGCAGCCAACCCGATGTCGGATGATGCTGAGTGTGAGCAGGCCAATAAGCTCGGCGCCATCAACAGCACCCTGAGGTCAGACCACGCACCTTGACCCGCCTCTGTTGGCTGCAGATCAGGGGTCAGACTCCTGCTGGAGATGTTGTGTACCCCATTTTCAAAGTGCAAAGTGATTTTAGAAGCAGGTTAAACAAGTACCTCCATCTCCTGGACCCTGACACAGCTAGTCCTCCCTAAAGCTGAACAATGACCTTTTTAAATGAAGTGTTGTGATATTGCTATTAGTAATACTTCCTTTCCACTGATGCCAGATGGCAGTGAGTTTATAGAAAAGGGAACTCATCCTCAAACAATAGAAGACTAACAGCTAGTTTCTCAGAACTGCATCCTTTACAAGCCAATATGGCTGCAACTAGTGATTATTTTAGTTATCGATTAATCTATTCATCTGATTATTCTGGTGATTAGTCATGGAAATTGGCACATTCTTCAGATTTTTTCATTACATTATTTAAGTTTTCTATACAATATTGGCAATACATTAAAAGATGGAATTTAACAAACCAATTTCATTTTTATCTTAAATGCAAAATGTAAATATATTTTCTACAATTTGGAATTAAATATTGCTCTGAGTATATATTTGTCCCAGCAAATGGCCTTTTTTAAGTCTTTATAGTTCAGTTAGCAATTAATTTACAAACAATTATTTCAATAATTGATTCATCAAGATTAATGTGATTAATCATTCAGCCCTAATGGGGATATTGGGTAACTCACTTTAAATGTCCTAACATTATTTCGGGTTCAGCTCTGATCTTAATGACGTTCTGCTCATCAAAGCGTCTGTTTCTTTTTTCACTGGTTGAACATTTGGGATCTTAATAATCGATGCATTCATTTGGTCTCTTTTCATTCATTTTAAGTTTTTCTTTGTTACAGTAACCAGAGCAAAGAGGCCTTTGTTGATTGGGCGAGGCACGATGATGCTCAGGATCACTTCTGTGAGCTAGACGGTAAAATCCTTCTTATTCTCACCTGTGAATTAATGAAAACATTAATAAATTATCTCTGACATATTCTGTCTCTCATCACTGGGATGTTCAGTAAACAGAAATAATTCTGGTGACTCTAATATATGTAATATATGTGTCTGATATGAAATATGTAAAAGATATGAAAAAGTTGAAATAAAAAGAAGTAGTTAAGGGATATGACTATATTTTAAAGTTTGAATACTGTTTCTAGCTGAAATATGTGGAAGTAGTTAGCTGTGAAATGTTTGTAGCAGAATTTTTCAGAAATTATGGGAATTTCCATTCATTTCAACAAGGCCCAAAATGATCATAAAAAACTGACTATATCCTAGAAGATGTGACTATCAAAAGATGTAGCCGTAATGTCCTGAATGAGCAGAAATTTGGTGAAAGTTGAATGGTTGAAACAGCACAAAAAGTGGAGGATGTAGAATCTTCTTCAGTCAACATTAAAGTTGACTGAGAAACCATTAGAGTGGTTCGGATGAAAAAAGACTCTTTGTTTCTTCTGGTTGGTAGTGCAGGATGTAAACTGGAAATTAAAGCTGAATTAGTGCTGCATAAAGAGGAGTCTTTATTGATGGGAGAAATAAGAGCCACAAAACATTTATATATTACTATGTGTGGATTATTTCAGATGAAACCTCTCCAGATGCCGAGTATGTGGATCTGCTGCTGAATCCAGAGCGATACACCGGCTATAAAGGAGCTTCTGCATGGAGGGTGTGGAACAGCATCTATGAGGAAAACTGCTTCAAGTGAGACCAGACAAACTGTCACATTTCATTCAGGCTTCAGGCTGAATTTTAGCATCAGAAAACAAATCTGCTAGATCAGGGGTCTGCAAACTTTACAACCCCAAGAGCTATTTTTGCTATGTGCTCAGAGCCACAAACAAAACATGACTTTAAAACATTGAGAGCCACAGAGGGTCAACTCAAGAGCCTTCGGTTGCACACCAGTGAGCTAGACGTTTGACAACAAAACAAAGTTTTTCTCATTTGTCTGTGTGTGTTTAATAAATGTTTGCTTTTCTGTGGCAGGCCCAGATCAGTGTACCGACCTCTGAACCCTTTGGCTCCCAGTAGAGGTAAGTCAAGTCTAAGTGTTTGGAGTGGAAGGCAAAAAACCCCAAAAAACTGGGAAACTTGGTTTGAAATTACCTGATGGGCACAGACAGAACATTCAATTAAAAAAAGAGAAAGAATCCAATTATTTTGTTGTCCAAAAGTAAAAGTAAAAAATAAAAAATAAACGTGAGCAAAAATCCTTCCAGCTGCACAGCATTCAGAATAAAGGGAATAACTCAACAAAAAAAATAAAGTCTATAAAATGACTAGAACTAATGTAACAGAGCTGCTCTTACATTCTGCCACCATGAGCGGCGCAAAAATAATATTTAGCTTTTTACTCAATTTAAAAAAAAAATATATAGATATAGATATAGATACAGTAATAGATAAGAGTCAACCCAGGGTTTGTAAATTGTTTGCACTGGGGTTTTGATTAAAGATGATTAAAAAAAGATTTTATCATTTGACAAATTGTAGTTAGTAACAGTACATTTACAAGAGTTAGGGATGCTAGTTGGTTTGGATTAAAAAACCCCAGTAGTTTATTCATACATTAATAGTCTAATGTACATTTTGACATGAATGCATTATGGGGGTGAAACAGCCATCACAAAACGAAACACTCCTCATTAAATTTTATTATTTTAATTACTTTAATGTAAATTTCTTTTCTTTATTGCTCTGTTTTCAGGAGACGATGATGGTGAGTGAAACAACTGGCTGCACAAGGCGACATTTTTAATTGTGAACTCAGATTAAGAATCTTTACTTCTGTTTCTGACGCCACAGGGGAAGGCTTTTACAAGTGGCTGGAAGGTGAGTTCATTTAATTCCAGTAATTTTATTTGATTCACTTTTCCACTTACAGGGTACATAAAGATGTAAAGTGACAAACTCTCCAGATCTGTTTCTGTAGCTGACAATTTTAGAACCTGGAATTATTTGGTGGACATTACAGGTGGGAAAATAACCATTTTATAAGGATGTATTTGTTGTTGATGTCAAGCAAGACACATTGGCAGTTAGAGCTCAAAACTGGAATGGAAGTGAAAAACCAGGAAGAAATGTGACGAGAAAAAATATGTTTGGTCGCCTGTCATTTAAATGTTTGGAAGAAAACAACAGTAGATATCAGGGCTAGTCACTATTTTCATTTACTCAGTTACATTTGCTTCAGTAACTTTTTGGAAAAAATTTTGCTTTTACAACGATTGTACAATGACACTTTTTAATTTTGCTAGAGTCATTTCATCTAATTATAAAGTGTCTTTACTATTTGAGTAAAATTTCTGGATTCTCTTCACTGAAACAAGAACAATCATGTTCACACACACTTGCAGTTTTTGTTAAAGTTTTGTAAGTTTTATACTGAAAGAAACAGATTTGGAAACATTTTTTTGGTTGGTTTTGTAATTATGTTGTCTATATGAATTATTTTAATTTCGATCTTTAAAATAACCAAATTTCCACATAACTTTATGTTTTGATGCATTTGATTATATAATTTTTGAATATTAAGTGTTTTGATCATTTACTCAGCACCTTTTACCAAATACTTTTTTACTTTTACTTGAGTAATTTCTTGGACGGCAACTTTTAACTTTTGCTGGAATAAAGATACGTTGAAGTGGTTCTACTCTTACTGGAGTTTAATTTTTAGCTCCCAACTTCTGCAAAAAGCTAACAGTCATTGGCCTGAGAGCATTTTCCATGAGTTACTTCATCAAGTTGGAAGCTAAAAAGATTCACAATCACATTTCTGCAGACTTTTAACATGATCATTTATAATGCAGTAGGTAAAGAGAAGCTAATTTAGATGGTTTGTTGGTTTGAATTTAATCCCACATAGTTTTGGTGTTTGCAGTTTGATAAAACTAAATAAGCGCTCTGTCTGTCCAGGTTTGTGTTTGGAAAAAAGAGTTTTCTACCGACTTATCTCGGGCCTCCACAGCAGCATCAACATCCACCTGTGTGCAGAGTTCTTGTTGGACGGTACGAACATAAACACTCTAAAACACTAAATCCAGTCATAATCCACAACATTCATAATAATTTATTTCCCTCTTTGTTTTCCAAGAAAAGACTTTCTTAGCAGATTCATGTTATGAATGCCAACTAATTATATGGGGCATGGTTATAATAGTTTTGGATTTTTCATCATTGTTGATCTTTATTTTGTTGTGAGTTTTTGTGTAATTCAGTTGTTACACTCTGGTGTGATTGCTAGTCTTTAGCAGTTAAATATTGTTTAGTTTTAGGTTACTTTTTAGTATTTACAGAGGTAGTTTTAGTTTGTTTTTAGGTGCATAATTCAAAAAGGTCAAAATATTGTATTGTGATTATGTTTATATTGATTGGGTAATGAACACTCAACAGAAAATACCGTTTTTTTAAAAATGGATTCAGTTATTGTTGAATAACAACCAACTGGTGCTTTCTCAAATTTTGTTGTCGCCATTTTGCAGATTAGCATAAATGTTGCCAGGAGGATTATGGGATGCCATAATTTTGTAGATGGTTGACGTAAACTGCTTGTGTAGGAAAAAATCTCTTTCACATCAGTTCAAAAGCTAATAAATTGATAAACACAAAAAGGAAGGACATTATGTCTGTAATTTCAGTATGTTTTAGTTAGTTTTATAAGCGTGATATAGTTCCAGTTAGTTATAGTTTTTCCCCATAAATGATTTCAGTTAATGAAAATGTTTTTTCCATTTCATTTTTTTGGTATTTTGTTAGTTTTGGTTAAGTATAATAACCCTGAAATGAAGGTGTTTCTGTCTGTGATGTCAGAGGGCTGGGGTCGCACGGTGTGGGGCCCAAACATCCAGGAGTTTCGCCGCCGCTTCGACACGGCGGAGACGAAGGGTGAGGGCACAAGGCGCCTGAAGAACCTCTACTTCCTGTACCTCATAGAGCTGCGCGCTCTCTCCAAGGTGGCGCCATACTTCGAGCGAGCGATCGTCAACCTGTACACTGGAAGCTCTGAGGAGGACGGAGAAACCAAAGAGCTGCTGCTGCAGATTTTTAATGAGATCAAGTAAGAAATCGCCACAGACTTTCCACTAACTTTGATACCAACGTGCATTATTTGTGGATTCTCTTGTAGACATGCTGGTAATTATTGGCACAAGGTTGTTAATTTGATCAACTTGCATCCTCTTTAGAAGCTGCAGATTAGGGCTGAAATGATTAATTTTGTTAACTAAAGCAGACAAACTATAAAAAAAGGTAATTTGCTCAAAGAACACCACCACCAAAGATGTAGTAAGCTGAAAATGTAAAAAAAAAAAACTATACATCTTGCAATTAAGATAAAAACACTGTATTGATGTTATGTCAAGCAGAAATGGCGGATCTTTTTAGCTGCAAATGCGTACTTTGTTACAAACGCTATGTTATTGCATTTTAAATAATAAAATGTTTACTTTCTTACTTAGAAGGAATAAAACATTTTATTAATGTATTTCTAAAGCTACATTATTAAAAAACATGTATAATCTATGGATTATTCAGTTGTCAGAATAATCCATAGATTAATCAATAACTAAAATAATTGCTGTTGCTTTAGAGACAGTTTTTACAGTTGTTGATTTTTTTTTGTCTTCCAGAAGTTTCCCAATGCACTTTGATGAAAAGTCCATGTTTGCCGGACACAAAATGGAGGCCAAGACTTTAAAGGTGAGAATTAAAGTTACAGTAAGTATAGAAGTAAATAAGTGTGCATATTGTTAGTCATAAATTTGGTTTAAAAGCAACTTCAGTTGTGATGTGTCAAGGGAATAGCAACTCTCCTTGCCAGGGAATATCGCTAAAAGTATTTTTACCTGACAGTAGTGGACCATGACGGTTGACCTGAGGAGGCAGCTACAATCCCCCAGGAAGATCGTAGTCGTAGCAGGATTCTGTTTTTTTTTTTAAGGTTTTGTTGGCTCTAGTGGCCGTTTTTTGAAAGTAGTTAGACAGGAAAGAGGGTAATGAGAGAGGGGGAAGACATACGGCAAATGTCGCCAGGCCGGGAGTCGAACCTGTGACCACTAAGACCTCAGTACGTGGGTTGTGCGTTGCCCCTGCGCCACCCCAGCAACCCAGGATTATGTTTAATAGTTCAGTGGAACAGAAGGCAGCTGGTAGACACCAACCTGTATCTACATAACCCCCCACTACCCCATATGTAATGTTGTTCTTGAGAAGTCACTTAACCCAGACTTGCCTGCAGAGTTTTGCATCTTTATGTGAGCATTGTGAGGTTATCCAGGTGAATAATACTTTTTTTTAAAAGTCATATTGAACGGTCGATATGACTAGAAAATGGCAATATAAGTTACTTTACCAATAAATCCAGCTTAATAAATAAACTCTGAACGTCCTTGTCTCATTTTCTGTCATTCAGGAGGAATTCCGGCTCCATTTCAAAAACATTTCCCGGATTATGGACTGTGTGGGCTGCAGTAAGTGTCGGCTCTGGGGAAAGCTGCAGGTCAGTCTCGCTCTCTCTCTACTCATCAGGTTGTTGCTAGGTAACCAATAAGTGAGTGAGTTGATGCCACCAAAGAGGTTGTGAAGCTAAAGCCTTTCCTCTGCCTACATCCCCCAGAATGCCGTGCCGTTCTGGATCAGAGTTCAGTAAAATTCTATCGGACGTATTTTCTATTCATATTGATCACGTGTGTATAGCATGACGGAGTGTTAAGGCCAGGGTAAAAAATAAATAAAAACATTTTAAAAATAAAATTACAAGAATAAAGTCAAAATATTTTCAGAATAAAATCAAAATATTCCCAGAATAAAGACAAAAATATTTTCAGAATAAAGTCATAACATTATGAGAATAAAGTCAAAGTAATACATAACTAAAGTTGTAGTAATATGAGCATAAAGTCAAAAATATTATGTGATAGTATAACTTATTTCTCATTGTTTGTTTTAGCCTGGCCCTAGTACTCCATTGTAGTCTTGATTTTATTGTTTAATCATCCAGCCCGAGTGTAAAGTATTGTGCAGTTTTTCAGTTGAAACATTTATTATGCTGTTTATGTTCTGCTGTGAATAAAAATATTGGTTCATGTGGTTGGAAGGTCTTTTAATTTTCACTTTAAGTTTTCTGGAGTTTAAGTCGTAGAACCAGTTGACTTGATGATACCTCAATAATTTTCTTCTAATCTTTGCAAAAAGGTTTTTCTTTTCTGCCAACCTAATCAGCTTTCTGTTGCGTGCAGACTCAGGGTCTGGGCACGGCTCTGAAGATCCTCTTCTCTGAAAAGGAGATCCAGAACTTACCAGAGCACAGCCCGTCGAAGGGCTTCCAGCTCAGTCGGCAGGAAATAGTGGCTTTAATGAACGCCTTCGGCAGGTAGGTTCCCATAGCAACCGTTGCTGTGTAGCTAACCAGTCCAGTTGGAGCATGCTCAGTGTAATCTTTCTTTGCTGTTACAGGTTGTCCACCAGTATATATCAGCTGCACAACTTCCGCCTGATGTTGAAGGAGAAGAGGTAACAAAGGAAGAAGCTCCGGCCCAAATGATGATGATGATGATGATGTTGGGAGTCACCTCAGCAACATTTTCCCAACATCAAGGCATCATTTTATTTTTCATCCTGCTAAACCTTGACTTTGAGTTTTGCTGTTGAGCTTTTCAGGTTTTTTGTTTTTTCTTCTAAAACCCTCGGATGAATCGTTGTGACGTCCGTCGCGTCGCAGGACAAATTTCCTTTCCTGTTCCTGCAGATGTCTGAGAATAAGATGGACGCCATACTGCTTATTGCACTTCATGTTTGAGTTCCTCCTCACATGAATCAGCTGAAGTCTGCTGTCTTTTACTGAATTCGGACGCCTGATTTAATGGGCCCCAACAAAGCTTTGTGCTCTTACGGTAGTTTGTGTTTATGCCACAGCTTGGACGGAGTTCTCTACCGGATATTTCCACTTCTGATGCTTCTGTTTGGTAGCTTCCTGTAACTTCCTGTCCTAAATCTGCAGCCGCTGAATTTGAAAATTAGGGTGAGGTAGCCCTCTGACTCCCATTTATGCTAATGTTTTGCAGCTTGTATCATATAAGATCACAATGACCCTGACAGCTGTGTCATCGGAAAAAAAAAAAAATCAAATGTTTGATTTTTTTTTTTTTTTCCACTAATGCGCTCCTTGGGTTTTCTCGTTCAGAGTGATATTAGTATGCAGAGGGCCGCCATCTTGCTTCACTTACAGCTTTGAGTTTTTGGGGGGTTTTGAATTAAGGCCAACTCTACGAAAAAGTATTCGGGTCAGTATTTAAAATTTTTAATTATTAGAATAAAGCCATAATATTACAATAATACAGTAATACGATAATAGAGTCATAATATAAGGAGAATAAAGTATAATTTTATGAGAACTTCAACACAAAAAATTAAAAATTAGTGAACAACTTTTTTTCTGGTAAAATTGCATATTCTTCTAATATTTCGACAATATTCTCATAATGAATCAAAGTCTTTGTAGCCTGGCCCTAATACTCCGTCATACAATTGACTGACATAAAAGCCACTTTTTGAAATTATTTTCTCTCATTTGTAATATCTCTTTTTACAAAAGAGAGCAAGAAGAATAAAATGGATTAACATCAGATCTTAGAAAATGTCGAAATTTACACTACCACACTGTTTGGACCAGAAGCCGTCCTTAATTGGAGAGTGGAAACCCGAGAGCGGCGGAGATAACAGCAGCTTATATATGTACTTTTCCAGTCTATATATATATATAACTTTGTGGGTGGGGCTTATAGTGATGTGCGCTCTATAGTCTGGAAAAAATAGGAGCAAACAGAGAGGGAAGCTGGACGTTTTTAAGAATAAAGACCTGTTTCCTCAAAGGTAGGACTGAGAGAACTGGAAGCTGCTGTGGTTTTTGCTGCCTATTCCAAAGACATTTAGAGAGACGGAGTTGCAGTTATCCTACTAATTTATTTAGTAAAAAATGCATTCCAATATAACAGATTTGAAAGCAACTTCAAACAAGCAATAATAATGATGTGTGCAGTGTTAGGTCAAGGAATAACAGGAAAACCTTTTAGCTTTTCAAAATCATCACAGGCCAGAAAGAAAAGATGATTTATTTTCCCTTTCTGTAGAATAACCAAAAAAAAAAAAAAAAACATTTAACATTCTACCTCATGAGATATCCTCACTGTTCAAAACATGACTACATGATGAAAGATCATTTCAGTTAATACATTTCATCTGCACCTCTTGATTTTAACCATAAAACTGTGAGGAAACAATGATCAGGTTGAAAAATGTCCCCTTGTTCTCTGCTTTGCTGCATACAGAAGGTTTTGACCAAATAGTTTTATGACACGTCCTGTAGTGCAACTACATCTCTTTTATAGTAACACATATAAGACATAATTCATACAACTAAAACAAGATTTGTCGAAAATATATAAAGACAACAACTTGTAGCAATTTCAAAAATTTTATTGTCATTAAAGGGAACACAATTTCTGGTTGCATATATTAAAGCTTAGTTATTTCTTGTGATTAAATGTTTGACAGAATCTTGAATTTTTTTCATTGTATGATAAATACACATTTAGCTAGGTCTTTAACAAAGTGAAGCAATTAAGTATAAATTGTGAGTTTCTATCAGATTTAGTGAGTTAATATTACATGATGAAATGAAATGCTTTCATTCCCAAAACTCACCGATCTCCTGTCACTAAGGAGATGGTTTATAACGGCTGCACTTTTCTCCAGTCAGATACGGGTCACAGATCAGCGTGTATGAAAACTCAACGCTTCCTAACGATGAACTGCATGTGAAAGTGTGAGTGCCAGGGTTCAGGTACTTCTCGCAGCTCACAAGAAGGTCGTCTTCTCGCCAGTATAACCAGTCTTCATCCCAAACCTCAATCCTCAGAACCAGTCTTGCGTCAACCTTCATGAGAAAATTTGAAAGGAGGATCATTCAGATGCATATTTTCTCGGTCAAAGTCAAATTATTTAGGTTATATAGAAAATAAAACTGCATCTCAAAAGTTGATAAATGCAATGTAATCTTGGTTGAAACACAACAGCACAAGATATGAAATACATCAGTTAGGCTGTGTCTGTTAACACAATATATGTGAAAAGTGGTTTATCTTCAAATATTTTGAGATTTTTTTCTGTTTTTACTTTTATTTGTACTCGACCATAAACACTGTGCATGGTCTGATCAAATAAAACCAAATTCTGTTTCATGCAGGTGCAGACAGAAGCGCAGCGCTGATTGGTGTCGGGGCAGATGGCTTTATAGTCGAGCAGGCTGATGCAGGATGTGTGTTTCTTTGTTTCCCTTGCTACATGTTGGGGAAACATTTTTCTAAAAATCACCTATTAATCTAACTTTTCAGACATAATGCTGCTGCGGTTTGCTGGAGACCCTGCTGCTTTGCAGGGGACTGGACCCGTGTGCTGTGCGAATGACCGGTGTTGGGATTTTTTCATGATCGAGTGTCTGTTCACAAGTGCTTGGGGTGATTTATTTTGTTTTAAGAACCAGTTCCCCACATTTGGACTGCCCACCCCCGGCTGGTAGGCCCCAGTACTGTGCACTTCCCTTCCCATTGTGGTTGTTTGAATTTTAATTGTTTTTAAAACATGGAACAATAAAATGAACTATTTTGTGGTGGAATGAAGTTTTGTTCTCATTGGTAACGAACCTCAAGTGCCTTACTGACCTAGTTCCTTGGACGCAACTCCTAAGGTGGCGTTTACACCTGCTGGTCACCCTGCTTTGAAGGGCAGAATAGCAGATTCACATACTAGTGTTGCCACAATAGTTTTGGAGTTGCAGCGCTTTGGACGCTCTGCTGTCTTGCTGGTGGTGGTTTGGGCCGCTTTCAACTAAACCTGTTCCTGCTTGGGCAGACTAGTGGCCGGTGCATGGCTCCTCTGGCCCTGTTGAAAGGACTCTGAAACTGGACTAACAATTTGTTACATTGCTTTAAATGTCTTTCTTTTACATTGTCTTTGTTGTGCATTATCGAAATTACTCATTTGTTTGCTTCTTTTGGTTTGATTTACTAATTTGTTTTCTTTTGCATTGCATGTTTTGTTTTTTGGAATAATTTAAATTGTCCTTGCTTCACATGATCCCTTTTCTTTCCAGAGACTGAGTAGTAGGGCCTGAAGCCACGTTCTTAAAAAGAGAAATGTTTTAAGGAAACTGTTTAATAAAATATTGTGTACTGTTCTGGTGCATCTTGTTTAAAAATATCTCCCCCTGCTGGTCACATAAGCAATCAGTAGGACAGATAAAACAATTGGACAAACTTTTTACTTTGACATTAAAGGTTTGTTTTATACATTTGTTATTTGGACAGGCAAATTGTTATGCTCATGATTGATTTGTAAAAGCAGTAAGACAGGGTTGGCACTTCCTGACTCAACACAAGATAAGCAGAGCAGTGAATGTGGGAGCTGCATGTCCACAGACACCCAGGTTGCTTCTGAAGGAGAACCGAAACAAGAACGAGTCAGGCCTAAAGGGAGGTGCTCTTTTCTTGTTGTGGCTGCTGTCTCATGTGAACAAGATCAAGGACAAATTATTTCATGATCAATAATTTAACATCTTGTTGCCATGGAAACTGCAACGCATTTCTGAAATTAAATGATATTTGACCAAATATGAAATGTTTGCTAACAAGTTAGTTTGGTGGCACCAAAGAATGCTTTCTTTCAAAACTAATATATAAAAACCCTATTCTCCTCACTGCTGGTAATTTAATGTTTAATTTTGGAAAAATAGATGCTGGTATTAACTCTATAAATTCTGCTGCATCAGCAGAATAAATAGATCGGTTTGTCTGAGGTTTTTCAGCTAATCTGTGATGATAACGTTTACTGACCTTGCCAATATGATACCGAGCGTTCCACTGAGGATTATTGGATTGGATTGTGTGGGTCATGCCGAATTTGGAATTGAAGCGCAAGATGGCATAGCTGTGAACAAAAGAAGAGCCATTTTAAAGGTGTGCTCATCAGGTTCCATAATAGGTTTGTTTTTACCTTTGCATCAACCCACCCGTCAGTTGTTCCAACTGGATCTCCGTATAGATTCCAGGCTCGATTAATGTTCACTGATAGAGTTCCCCTTGAGGCGTTCACAGGGCAGCAGTTAGAGGACAAATTAGGATCGTTGCTCTCACAGTGTGGTTCTTCGGGTAATTTCTTCATAGCATTGTCCTTCACATACTGCTCAATAGCAGCTTTTAAGGCTGCTTTTCGAAACGTGTCTGACACAAGCTGATAGAGAGGTCGAAGGGAGTATGAAACAACATCTGGATGATCTTTCAGGCTCTTTAGCCAGTTCATGTAGGCTTTGGAATCATTTTTGGAAATTGAAAACTCCCCCAACCAACTATTTCCTCCTGACACCTCTGTAAAGTGTTGGTGGAGACCAGAGCTGTAACCAGTCTTGGAGTCCTGGTTTTTTAGGACACTAATGCAAGACTTCTGGACACTAGAGATTTTCAACTTCCCCAAGCCAACAGCAACACCCATAGATAAACAGGAGTGCATCTGGGTGAAAGAACAGAAAAGAGATTTAAAAAAAAAAACTGCATTACAGAAGACAATTACATAAAGAGCCAGACACAAGCAGAGAAGAATATGTTCATGTATAATTCCTTGGAAATTAAAATGGAAAAAACAAAACAAATCACACTTAAAAATACTTAAAGTAGGTTGTTGGAAGCAATGAACTTAATATTTTTGCACTTTCATGTATTTGGTAATAATATAGGCAGGGGTGAAAGTAGTTTTAAATTCTTGCCAGTAACATGACGACAATTTTAATGAGGTAATATGTTCAAATAAGTATAATAACCGTAGTTTTTCTTGAGTAGCCTACATTATTTTTTGTTCTCTTTCTACCGCAGCCAGCATGTATAAACATTGATAAACAATTTTACTTTGTAGCATGTGCAGTAACTTTTTCTTCACTGTCTTTTCTTTTGAACAAATTAGCTATTGTTTTCTGCACTTTTATCAGGTTTTGATTTTGCTTGAATTAAAAATTCAATGTCCGCTATGTTTTCCTGTTTTTTATTTGTATTTTATTTTAGAATGATAAGCGATTTCCTGTCCCACTGCAAGCGGCATTTTATGTCTCTGTGAACCACCTGTGTGAAATGTCCCAGTCTATCAATCAAACGCACCATGTCCGATCAGTAAGCACCATCTTTTATGAGTTAACAAGCAGTTATTTTCGAGGTGTGCCGTGCTGTTTTAACTGAGCAGAATAACATGAAACACAACTATACTGAACAAAAATATAAATGCCCCATGTCAAATATTGTTGCCATGTGGAGTTAACAACTGTAAATTAACTTTTGCTGACATTTATTGTATTTATTGACCAGAATCTGTTACCAGTACATAGTACCAGACCGTATCGGCTTACTTTCACACCTGGGCGTTAGAATCATGGAAGTATCACATCGGGTTGTGTAAAAATCTGTTGTTTTGTGAATTTTGTTACCTCAATTGAGGTTAACCCATTCAGGGAGGACAAGCAGCTTCGTGAAGATGTCACTCGTCTCAGTCGCCCTCCAAGATTAACCTAAAACAGGTTTAAAGTTCTTTAAAATGCTTCCATGCAGATTAATGTCTGTAACTAATTCACAATGTGTGTGTGTGAAAGTTCTCACCATTCTGAAGTAGTGTGTGCCATAGGCGTTTATGAACTTTCTATACACATTCTTAGTGGAGGAGTCGTAGTGACTTGGTAGCCTCTCTAAATGCTTTTTGAACTCTACGCTTAAGGCAGGTGTGGTTGATAATATAAATCTAGACACCAAAACAAAATTAGACAATTACTTCAATAACCATGATCTGTGAGAACTCAATGAAAAATGTAAAATTTCCATCCTACCCATAATGATTGCAGGTGACACTGTTTATGCTGAAAGTGTAGCGGTCCTCTTTGCGCCTATATGAAACAAACTTGTAGGCATTGGAGCCGGTTCCTCCCACATCAAAGTTGTCAAACAAATTCTTTTCAAATTCCAAGCCAAACTGATGAAATACAGACAACACATGTAGTTTATAAGGTGTTAAACAAGAAGCCAAATTTTTTCTATCACTATTCTAATCACTTATGTCAGTTCTAACTAAAAAGATAAAATACTGTTTCTTGGAAGAGAACATATTAACTGAAATAAAATGGTGAAAGAAAATCAGCCAGCAAGGTTTCTATCAGGGTTGTGTTATCAAAACTCAAGGCTACATTGAAAATATTCTGAAATATTCAGCTTTGAGATGTTTCTTACCATCCAATCATTGATGTCTTGGGATACGTAAGCCTTAATCAGAGAGCTGTTGGCACATTTTAAAGGACATAATCATTATTAAACATCTATTGAGTTCATTTTTCATATTTTTAATTAGTTAAGCTTAGTGAAATTGTGGATTTAACTATTGTTATTTTAATACCTAGGCCTTTTCAGGCAGGTATTCATAAAGTACAGTTATATTCAATAAATTAGAAAATGCTTCCATATGTGGCTCAGTTTTAAAAGTACTTTTTAAAATAACCTATAAGCAGGTAAAAAACCCACTTTTCATTCTTATGTATTAGAAAATACTTTTATTAGTTTGCTGTGCTTTTCCAATGTTAGGTTTGTAATACTGGTACGTCAAAAATAATCAAAATTAACAGAAATAATGGCTTTAAAAATTCATATGTATGTAATTATTCTATATAATATGTTTCACTTAGTGATAAAACTTCTGAAACAAATGGACTTTTCAGTAATATTCTACTTTAGTGAATGGGTCAGTATTTGTCTGTATTCTTCACTTGGTAATTTTAATAAAAATGTCTATTTTGTTAATTTTCCTAATCAATTATTTATACTTATTCACATTCAAACTGATTCTCATTGTAGCAGGATGATCCTTGAGCCCATGTCCCTTTGTGTGTGTTAATATATATGTGTGTATTTTAGGATTTCTCACCATGTAGTCCCCATAAGAAGTGCTGTCTTTGAGTCAGGGGTTTGGTTTACGACTAAGGAGTGACTTGAATTTAGGTCGGGTTTCGGGTCAGAGTCAGATTTTTATATGCACAGACTAAAGATGTTAAGTTGTC
>CAEGAG010134772.1:0-40139 GCA_903067065.1 Brachyrhaphis terrabensis
CTGTTCATGAAGAGCCTCATATTCACAAAGTTTGGCCGTAGCATAACAACTGTTTTCAACACTACTCACTAAAGATGAGCAAATTTCAACTACTTGTACCCAAACTGTGACTTTGTGATCAAAGGAATTTTTCTTTTTTCATACTTATTTTTTTAAACAAATTTGTACTTTGTAATAAAAACAGCACTTTTTTGTAAGGACATACAGGGCGCAAAACGGTTGAACTTACAACTAGGCCTATTAAATCAGGTGAATGTGATTAGAGCATTATTACTAAGCATAAATCAGGAGGATTGTCTTGTTTAAACTCCAGACATTTTAGTAAAGTGTGCTCCTGACTGTTGAAGTGACAGTGGTCGTCATGGTGGGATCCAAAGAGCTGTCTAAGACATTCAAAAAGAAGATCGTATCAGCTCATGGGTCTGCTTCGAGTTAGTCAAAAGCTTAGATCTTGATCTCATTGAGATTCTTTGTTGTGAGTGGAAATATGGTCGGGAATTATGATTGTCCCAACTTTTTTTCTGATCTATTGTTAGTCTCAAGTGCGAATCGTCTCCGTCTGACTTTTCCGACATCAAGATGGAATCACGTTCCTCGTGTTGCTCCTGCCGTAGAGAACAATTTGATTTGGAAAGCAGTCCGCAGCAGACGTGATTACGGAGGGAGTGATTTACAAGTGATTTACAAGACTAATAAAGCACTGTGTGGTTATAAAACATATAATCAGGAGTTGAGGTGAAGCCATCTCAGAGGTTGGAGACCTGGAGACACGATGGCAGCTGTCTGCAAAGCTGCTTGCTGTGAGTAGGATTTATTAATAGTCAGCTACGTTGAGTTATATTTTATTGACTTTATTTCCACAAGTTTGATTTAAAAACTGTTTATTAATAGTCTCGGTTGTCAAATAGCATGGCAACGTTAGCCTTTTAAACAAACCTGGCTCATTTATGTAAGTGCAGTGACTAAAGTGAGGATGCGTAAAGAATTGCAAAGGGTTCACTGGGTCCTTTTAAGCAGAGTGTGCAAACACACGCTGTTAATCACTCTGGTTTAGTACCTGTACAATTTCAGATTAGCCATTTGTTCATCCATTTAGGTCCTTGCGGCTCATTTGTCAGATTTGTATATGAAGGAAAACAAATTCTTTGACATGGATCGATGTTTGCATTTAAAACGTGCTAATGACATTAAAAGCTGCCCAATGTTAAATATAAAATAACTGAAACGTTTCTGTTTCTGAAGCTTTATCAAGTAAAACCTGATAAAAATGGTTTTAAAAAAAACAACAACAAAGCTTTAATTTCATGTTAAAATTTTTCCTTTCAAGGCATTTCCTTCCTAATGTGGGTCCGGGCTGATTTTACAGGTAAGATCCAGTCGATGCTCTCACTGTTCTGTTTTTTTTGTGCAGGAATTACCTTCAAGACTCGATGCATCAATGTAAAACCATGCTGTTATTGGCAGGTACAGAACCAGGCAAATTAGGGTGCTGTCACAGTTCAACAAGATTTACAAGAGAGGAGTGTGCAAATAGAAAGATTAGCCAGGGATCCAAATAAACAAATGAGAAACGTAGTTTTTGTTACATAACTGGCCATTTACCAACTAAAGTTTAACTTTTGCTCAAGCATTGCCTGTAAGGTTAGGCCTTTGAATGCTGCCTGTGTTACAGAAGTGGCAAAATATTACCATAGAGCTGGGCAGATTGATACAAAATATCAATAATATCAACACCAGGTCAGATTGATTGTGGGCTCGATGCTTTAGTTTCAGATTTCCTCTTGATTTTACAATTACAATAAAAAAATTGTAATTGTTCAACTCTGCCTTAAAAAAGATTTTGTTTTGATTTTCTTTTATAATGATCATTGTTTGCAGTGTGTTTATTTAGGAAAAAACACAAATTACTCGTGTCCTATTTCTGTTTATCTCATTGATACGCTATTAAAGTATTTTATAAACATCAATAGACTTTGTTCAAATACTTTCTAAGGTTTTAGCAATATAATTTGAAGGAAAAACCAGCAAATACTCCTAAATGTCAGAAGTTTGATATATCAAACTTAAATTTATAAAAAGTATCAGTATCGGTAATACTGACCCTGTATATATTTGGTATCAAATAAACACCAAAATTTGTAGCACACTTCTATGGTCAAAACATCTCATATTTTGCCTGTCAATTACTGCAACACAAGTGCAAATTAAACTTAGAATATTATACACGAGAGACTAAAGGTACAAATGGATTTTCTTTAGCCATATAGTTAATTTTAAGGCTTGTTCTCCTGTTGTCTATCCAGCTGAATCCCTGGAGAACGTGGCACCAGAGGGTATAGCATCTCAGTCATCCACTTTTCTCCCTGGTGTTGCCTCAAGGGCAGTCGATGGAAACAGAGACCCAGAATTCAGTCACAATTCCTGCACTCATACAGTGTGGGGACCGAACCCGTGGTGGAGTCTGTTGTTTCCAGTTGTGTACCGGGTCACGACCGTTAGCATCACCAACAGGAACCTATACGGCGAGAGGATAAATAATGCTGAGATCCTCATCGGGAATTCCTTAGAGAACAACGGCATCAACAACCCCAGGTAACATGGAGGAGGAAGAGTTTCACCTTTCTTCTCCTGTTATTGTTAAAATCACGCTTTTAGATGCTGTTTTAATCAGCAGGATTACAAAGATTTTAAATGTGCGCATATCAAAACCTCTTAAAGGGGCAGTGTTATGTAGAGTCATCTCTTTTGACCTTTACATAATCCTATAGTATTATCCTCTCATCAAAAACATATCTGGAGTGTTTTTGATAAGATGTTGGAGAAATATTTCCTGTGGCAACCATTCAACTGTGCAAAATGCCTGGGTGGACCTAGCTCCGCCTTTGAGGCACAGCTCCTCCTCTGAGGTTTTAGTTGATTAGCAAACGCCTTGTGAAACTGTGCATCAGCTGAGCTCATTATACCAGCATTGCCACTTCTTGGTGCAACACTGATAAAATGTTGTTAAAGGGCTCATAGAGAAGCCATGTTGAGATGACTTCCTGAAGGCGGTGCTTCAGAAAGAGCCAGTTTCTTAAAAAGACAGAGGCCCAATTTCAATGCATTAGATCAGTGTTTCCCAACCCTGGTCCTCAAGGCACACTGTCCTACATGTTTTAGAGGTTTCCCTGCTTTAATGTGCCTGATTCAACTGATTGCAGTTCAACAAACACCTGTTAATCAGTCATCAGTTGAAATCAGCTGGACTGAAGCAATGAAATACCTAAAACATGGAAGGCAGTGAGCCTTGAGGACCAGGGTTGGGAAACACTGCATTAGATTATGACGTAAAATTTCTTTTAACAAGTCATATTTACACATAATACTGCCCCTTTAAAGTTTGTTGCTGTATTATTATAAATTTCAAAAGGTTCAAGGATCTTCATACATCTGCTGTTGGCTCAGATTACAGTGTCGATTCCGTGTTTTTCAGTGATCTGGATTAAAAATGTAAATCTTTATGTCTCCTTCTCAGGTGTGCTGTCATTTCCTCCATCCCCACTGGGGGCACCAAAACCTTTGACTGCACAGGAATGACGGGTCGGATGTTGACTGTGAAGATCCGCACCTCATATGGCCTTCTGACAATGTGTGAGTTAGAAATATATGGAGGTTAGTGAAAGCTGTTTAATATTTAGAATCCACTGTAAAAAAAAAAAAAAAAAAAAAAAAATCAACAAATGTAGGGAACTATTTCCTGTGAACATTGGCCCAACGTGTATTTATGGAAGCCATATTTTCCCAGAACCGGCTGCTCTCTCGCCATCCTTCAGCGTAGTGGTGATGGGACGGAGAATAGCCACTGTGCAGAAGAAGCTGTGCTGGTCGGACGCCTTGTTGTACTGCAGGGAACACTACTGGGACCTCCTCAGCGTTCGCAGTGAGCAGGAGCAGAGAGATTTGGAGGATGTGTTGAGAAACACACCCTTCTTGACAAACGACCCCTCCGTTTCTTCCGGACATGTGTGGCTGGGACTGCGCAGGTATCCTCCAGAACTCTAAGCCAGTCTAAGGGTTCAAGAACTGTAAAAGTGACATTTTTAGTGTCTGGATTGTTTTTGCTGTAGGCGTCTGATGGGGAGCTCGTGGTTTTGGATGTCTGGCGCTTCTATGAGCTACATTTACTGGAAAGAGCAACACATCTGGCAGGTCACAAGTCGCTGCGGTGGTGTGGACGCCGATGACTCGTTCTACTGGAGAAATTTCCCGTGTGGAGAGCACCTCTATTTCGTCTGCATGAAAGGTAAACCAACAAAGAGTCCAAATTTAGAAAGAAGATTTTTTTGTTTTAAAGATTGCAGGGGGGAAAATGTGGAAAATGTAAACTGCCATGTGGTGAGAATAGTAGTAGGTTTGAACCAAACAAATCTACAGGATTTCAAAAACGTGCCAAAGTGATCAGTGCCAAAGTGATCAGTGATCAGTTCACTGTAGACTTTCACACACATACAACTCTTAATTAATCTCACACCAGTAATGGAATATTAATCATTGGCGTCAAGCCATAAATACAGAGCTAAAGTCATTTTCTTATGACAAGTATTAGCACTTTCTGCCAAACCTGATTGATTGAAGAATCAATCACCAGTCTGTAAATCAGATTTTTTTATTAATTTTTTTTTCTTTCTCCCAATCGACCCTTCTGTGTTTACAGATATTGAGGAAAACGGGAACCGTGTGGAATTCTACAATTTCACCAGACAGTAAACGTCCACGGGAAGACAAACTCTGGTTTCACTCACTTCGCTCGGTCTTAGCTCTCTGTAGCATGTAGTCTTTTCAGGACAGCAGATTTAGAAGTTTTGAAATTCTACCACAAAACACATTTCTCCTGCATGGTAAATTTTAATGCTTTGCTCTTTTTTGGGTGTTAGAAGTGGCAGTACTGTCCAAAAGTGTGCAAACCTCAAACTGTCGAGTTACAAACTTCTAACAAAGCACTATATTGTCTTTGTCTAATATTAAACTATCAGTCCTACAATCTATATTTTTTTTTTGTGTCAAAATATTATTAGCAACTCAAATTGTGAAAGTCCTCAATCCCTTTTTCCTGGCAGATCTAAAAGTATAAATTCAAAATGTTGGTATGAATTAATGTTCGATACAGATGTTTTCATTCACTTTATGAAAATACACTGACTTACTTTCTGAGACTAGCTTTTTCCTGTTTTAAGTCTGTTAAACTGACCAAAATTATTAATCTTTGCTAACAATAATTATTCAACAATAATGTGAGGGAGACGGCTTTGATATATATATATATATATATATATATATATTTTGTTTACTTTATTAGACACTGCCATGGTGTTTTACTTTGTTGTTCTATAGCCATTTTGTTACGAATTTGCTAGTTAGAATGATTGCTCATTTTTAAAAACTATTTGTTCCTAAGTTTTGGTTTATATATTGAAATGTTGCTTTTGACCTTTCTACATATTGTTCTTTTCTCATGATGCCGTCTGTTTAATAAAGTGCACCAGTCCCTCTTGAAGGAAAAAAGCACTCAAAGGTTTCTAAAAGGTCGAATGTATTTGCAAACTGTAATCTGGCTTTTATTTTGCTTTTAAATAAATGGCTTCTTCCTCCATGAGTGGCCTTTCAGCCCTTTGTCACTGTTGATAAAGACTCTTACCAGGTTCAAAGTGGGGTCCTGTCCGGGGTTTCATTCACTTAATCTCCACCCTGGAAAAGTCACCATCACAGTGCAAATAAATGTTTTATTCCTATCTGTAAGATATTCTATTTTTATGATTTCATATATCCAGTTATTTCAACTCATTGTAGTAAGTAATGTTGAATGATAGCATTAGAAATAGAGCTATGAGTTAATGATGTTGAAAATGAGATCAGAAAGTTTTGGGAATTGCAAACTGATGCACGTACCAAGCTAATGAAGTAAGGCAAGCTGATATTCAAGCTGTAACTTTCAAATTTCATCAATTTAATGAGAGAAAAAAAATACCATTAATGAAAAAGAGCAGACCAAAGAAAATATCTGCACTTGGGGAAAAAAAGAGTAAATTATAAAAGGATAGACATTTATTTGAATGTATGTTTTAAAGAGAAACCTTGAGAAGTACTGTTAGGTGGATTTAATTTCTTTTTTTTTTACTGCAAGGAAGTCTGCAGAGCTCATTTGAAATATCTTTGTGGAATAAAAACAACTTAAAATTCAAGAAATCCTTCAGAATACACAAAGAAGTGGGATTAATGAACGACTGTCCTTGTAAAAGACGAGATATGTAGGTTTTCAATGGCTGAATCGCTTTTATAACTTAGGTCTAGAACTGGAGAATGCTGAAAGTGAATAGTTTAACTTTCTTTAAAAAAAAGCCTCACTTTTCAGTCAAGGCTAAAAAACACATCAGTCCAGGCTTCTTATTTTGTGAGCCAGGCTTCCTGACTGCCTCATTTTCCGAGGGTCATGGATGCATCCCTGCAGTAGCTAAATGAGGTCCAACATAAACCTCAACACCTTTACTCAGTCACGTTTCTACTGTCGTCTCCTGTAGGTACTTCAGGTTTCACGTCTGCTAAAAGTTTTTTTTCTATGATCTTGTGAAGAAATTTGTACACATTATTATTCATTAGTTCTCAGAGAACCTGTTATCGACAACAGTCCTGCTGTTTCGCCTCATGCAAACGGAGCCCACTGATCATTTTTACAGCCTGACGGGTACAGAACATGCTACATTCAAAATGCTACCTGAAGATCTTATATCTTCCTTGGGTCTCCAAGAAACCAGTCGAGTTCAGGTGCAATTTGGAGGTGTGGATCCCAACCTCACCAACCTGTACTTGTGTACAAACGCCCACAGAATTTGCCAGAAAGTGTGGTGCGTTGGTCCTGTGTAAGAGGATTTCAGATAATCTGTTGTTTTCAATATTAAAATGGTCTGTCCAAGAAAAGCTTGACATTTACTGGACTCTATAAAAAAAGCAAGGGGATGCCTAATCTTTTAACTGGTCTCGCTCATCAAAGACTAAGTCCATTTTCCTGCAGCCATTATGCAACTGCGTCTCATGTTTCACAGACTGCATGCTTCTCTCTGTAAGGAGACGAACAGGTGAGAGAATGTGCTGTGTCTCGTGCCCATGTTTCAATTCGGAAGTGTTTTTGTTGGTTGAATGAAGCGCAGGGGCGTTGAATTTGTGAATTAGTCGAAGGAATCACACTGGAGTTTGTTAAGGAAAGCAAGCACACCTCGATCCCTGCAAGACGTACTTGGAAGAACAAAGAAGCGATGAAGATGTCCTAACATTTCTAGCAGAAAAAAAAAATTGCAAACAATTCCAATATTTTTTTTAGACAGCACTACAAAAACTTACTGTTGGAAAGGGCCTTACAAATAAGAGTGCTGAGAATAGAGGGAAGTGGGAGGCACATGTCGAGAAATATGATTGTTTCCTCTGCGAACTCATGACACAGCCAACGATCAAGCAGGGGGGCCAAGAAAGCCATAGTGCTCAGGTTCAAGGAGACAGAGCTATTCATATGTTTATCTGACCGGAAAGAAAGAAAGAAAAGGAGAGACTGATGGATGGGAAAAGATGGCCTTGTTTACTTCCCATCACTGGAATATTAAGGTATGATGAAGGGAGGCAGGGGAGCAGAACAAGGAGGAGAATAAGAAGGCAGCTGACAGGAATAAAAGAGATGGAGTGGAAACAAGAGTAGTGCCACCAAAAAGAAAGAAGGCCAATATCTGGCAACTTTTTGAACTTTGTTTTTACATAGGTTTTTGTTTACATTAAATTTAAAAAATTTAATCAATTTTATTGAGATTATAAACAAACACAACGCAAAACTGGAACTCTAGGTTCTCCACCGCATTTTCCAAATGTCTTGAGTCTAAAATAATAAGGATTAGAGCAATGTTTATGTACATATAAATTAAAAAATAGCAGATTTGTATTTTATGACACTCATAATGCAGAAATTGATTTTTTTTTTTCATTCATTCACTTGTGTTAAATGCAGAAAATGCCAACTACAAATCTACAAATAAATTTCACCATTGTTTGGCGCCCCCTTTGGAGCGGCACCCCAATGGAGACTTTGGAGACTTTTGAAGGCAGTTAGCTGCACTGTACTTTATTTGTTGCTATTACAGTAAGGGGTTGGCTAAAAAACAACGTGAGACTACATATGTTTGATTACAGGTGTTATTTTCCTTCCACTTTACAATAGCAACCTAATATTTGTTGCGATATCAGACCAAACAGATTACACTGAAGTTTGTGGTCGTCATATGGTTTTAAATGAGTTTCTCACCCTTAATTTGCATACACATGAAATACCAGAAAATAGATTACAAAGCACATGGAAATATTATTGGAAGAGGACTGATGTGTTTACTAATGCCAACTGATCAGTTTGATTGGTGCGCCTTACGTGATGTCATCGCACCTTAATTAGAAATGTACCCAGTCCTTTTTTACAATCTTTTTTATTATTATTACTCACATGTAAAATTCAACAGAAGAAACTCTTCCTTCATCACAAAACTGCAACGTTACACTCAGAAGGTGTCACGGAGGTCTCCAGCTCCTAAGTGCCCATCTGGTTGTCTCTTTAGGACCCGGTTGCACCTGCAGGGTTTTTTTTCTGCGAAGCCGCTGACGTCAGCTGGAAACGGCACAGGTCCTCCGCCGCGCGGCGGCAGCGGCGCCCTAATAGGCGCAGCGTCCGTCCAGCGCGCATCGCAGGCGGCTTGCCGCACTCCGCCACGTTCCCGCGACGCGCCCCGACAACCTTCTCTCCATTCCCACGCATGCATCGGCCGTAAGCCCCTCCGCGCCGCCTCTCCGACCCCCCGCCATGTCCTCGGCCGTCACGGAGACGGAGGAGTCGGCGCACGGCTCCCCGCTGACCCCGCTGAAGCTGGTCGGGCTGGTGTGCGTATTCCTGGCGCTCTGCTTGGACGTGGGAGCCGTAATGAGTCCGGCGTGGGTGACCGCCGACGACCAGTACTACCTGTCTCTGTGGGAGTCCTGCTGGAAGCCGGGGAACTTTGAGAAGTGGGAGTGCAACAGCACGCTGGACAAAGGTACACCAGGCAGACACAGTCACAATGTTTGGCTCTACTTCTGTTATTAAGTCACCTCTAATATAGACAAATAGAATGTAACTGAAACACAGGAATTATTGTGGATTTGGAATGAGAAGCTTCATCAGGAGAGAGCTTCTCTGGTCTCTTTTTCTTTGTAAGAATTCATCATCATTTTTCAAAGTTTTATTTATTTTATTTTATTTCTGACGCTACAGTTTCCACCACAGGTTCCTTTCAAACTTCACACCTTTCATGTTAGTGACAACTAACCCAGTGAAGGTTAACTGTATGGAATGAGAACATGGCAGAAGTGTATTCCCCGTGGATGCTATTTTTCAGAAGCCAACACATTGTGATGCTTTCAAGTATTTCTCTATAAATCTGAAAAGTGTGGCATGCTTTTTGTTTCTTGAACAACCTTTCACAAGTCATTTTAGGGTATACCTTGGCACATCACTGACATCTAAATTAATGTTCTATATAATGGACAATAAAACATAAAATTACTGTTCTAGGATTTGTTTTATTTTCTACGTTTTACTTTAGAATTCCTTAAAAATTCACTGCTGCTCAGGCACAATAACTTTTAGAAAAGTTGGTTGAGAGTTTTGTCATTGTAGTTTCTAAACGTAGCTTGTGATTTTACTTTCTTTCCTTCTGTACAGTTACATTCCATTGTAACCCTGGTCGTCTTCCTTGAAGGTCAGCCTTTACCGTCTCTCGTCTTCTACAGCCTCCATTAGGTTTCCTTTTAGGATTGTCCGGTATTTCTCTCTTCCTGTACCTGCTAAAGAAAAGCGCCCTCCTCCCACAGCATGACACCGCCACCACCACGTTTCAAAGTCGAGACTGATTCGCAGAGCTGATTTTCTAACCAGTTGATCTTTGGTGTGCTCCATGGCTCGTGGCAAACCTCCAACCTGACTCCTCCGGTTTTCCCTTTGCCACTCTTCCGTTCCACAAAGGCCAGATTTGTGGAGTGCCCATCAAGACTAATTACCTTGCATCAATTTCCTTCAGCCGATTATTTATGTCTCAGACACAACTGAGGAGCATCGACTCTCTGGGGTGTTGCCACTAACTTGAAGCGAATTAATCCACGTCCACGACTCCAAACGACAGGAAAGTGTGGAGGGAAAAAGAAACGCTGTCTCATTTCTCAGTCTCAGTTCTGGTTTGCTGCTTGTTGTCATATCCAGCCGTATTTTACTAAGTGATAGCGAGGTTGTGTTTAAGCCCCGACTCCCGGGGAAATGAATGATGACTTGTTTGCATACCAGTTTGTTGTGGTACTGGACTGAGTCGGGAGTGTCGGTGTCTGCATGTGTGTGGGGTGTGTGTGTGTGGGGGTGTGTGTGTGTGCCAGTAAGAGGGTACCATCTTGAGCTGACCTATTTCTGGACATTCTTCTCTGAAGCCCTTGTAAATATTTCATGTCACACTCTGATTTCTCTGTTGTTGCGTCTCTGTCCCCCCCCCCCCTCTTTCCCTCATAGACGGCAAACACACACACACATTCTTTCTTTGCTTTTCACACATACCTACTCACATCCATACTCCAGACCCAGACTCCCTAATTAGGCGTCTGCACGGTGAGTGTGTAGGTGTCGGCTGGTGTGTGTGTGTGTGTCTTACCATTGCACCCGCATTGATCTTAAAACTAAGTTCTGTCTTGCTTGTCCCAACTGTCTTGGGTTTCTTTAATTGGGTCATTTTTTCATTCACTAATGGTTCTATTTTTTTTCTTTCTAAGATATCAAACTTAGCTGAAAGGTGTTGTAAAATGCTACATAGACAAAAACTTTGGAATACGTATAACACAATCGCATGACATTATACACTTACAGTGCTCTTTGTTAGGCTCACCTTGCTATTACCTGGTTGGAGCCCATTTAACCTCACTTTAATTCTACAGTACTTGTACTTAGCAAGATATTCTTTTAAGATTTTAGTCCACATTCAAATGCTACGGCATCTTAAACGATGCTAAATTAGTTGGACCAAAGTGCGTCAAGAAAATGCCCTTCATGTAATGACACCATGGATTCATGCCTTCATGATGTTCACCATTTGAATGTGGCAGCTCACATCAAGACTCATCAACGTGCTACCAATGCATCATTAGCCGTGTTTACATCAGCAGTTTTTCTTAATGCATTTTGAAGTATCGCAGTTAGCTTAGCTAAACAGATAGCGGTAGCTTAATTTTACTGTGAGGATAACTACCTCACAGTGGCTGATACAGAAGGTTTTCTGACCTTTTTAAGTTGCTCATTGTCATAGTGCTAGCTTGAGGCGTTAGCACAGTTAGCTGCTGTCAGATGAAGTGCAACAATTAGGGCAAATGTGAATGTTAGGGTTAGGGACTTACCCGACCCTGAAACATGGAATAATTAGAGCATTTCTCACTCACATAGTGTCATTTTTCAACTGTTTGGTAGTAGATTCAAAACATGCTGCAGGCATGTGTTTTGTGCAGTAAATGCATCCGGAACTCAATCAGGTCCTTGCAGAAACTGAGAATGTGCTGTTTTCTTTGAGAGGAACCTCAGATGCCGAAACACTCCAGTGGGCTTTTGTCCTTGCAGGCAAGTACCAGAAGCTTCTGCCTGTCAGTCACATAGGCACCATCTGAGACATTTAAGCTCAAAGCAAGGCTTCGTTTTTCTCACTTTTGTCTCCTAAGGCATTGTGAGATCAGTCATCAGTGAAGACAGAACACCCGCCCTCCCTAAATTTGCTCTCCCCATTCTCCCCTCCTATCATCTTTCTCTTTCACTTGTATTGATCCGCTCTGGGCTTTTTTTCCACTGGTCCATACAATTGAGCAATACATTTTTTTTTTTTTTTCATTTTTGCTTTGTTTCATACATCTTCCCATCTTTCATTGTTGTTTTATTCCCTCCATTTTTACATGTATTCCCTCTTTGCTCTGCTGTCCTTAATGACTCCTTTGTTTATGCATTAATTATTTTCTCATTGTTGTTTAGCCACGCTCCTCTTCACCGTCTCCCTTTGCTATTTCTCCACGGTCATGTTTCATTCCCCTCTTTATGTTTTCTTCCTCCCTTCCCGACTGCGACTCCCCTCTCAGAGCTCCCTCCAGAGATGCTCGTTCTATTTGTAGCAGCTGAAGAAAGAATCGGAAATCATGTAGTGTCCGGCTTTATGGCAGATAGGTACAATAGTCACCAGCGTTCTTATGTGGTAGCATGCTTATTTTATAGTAAACTGTTGTTTGATCTGCTGATTTCATGTTTGATTGATTTAAAATCTTGCAAGCCGTCTGAACAAATTCAGATGTGCATCGTGTTACAGATGGTGTAAAACTAACAGCACTTCAGAAAAAGAACATCCATAAGCTTATTCATGTTGAGGAAACTTGAATTTACAACTAAAGCTTTTTTTTTGTTGTTTTAATCTGAGTTGCTGTAAATATATATATTTTTTGAAAAGTTCTAATAAGAAAAGTCCAATATAGTTATAATAACTCAGTTTTTGTTAACTTTGTTTTTGTTTATTTTTTTGCTCCAACATTTTGGTTTAATTCAGAATAAATACATCAAATTTCTGTTTTAATCGCAATGTATCGCCATATAAGTGTCTTTTACCTCGAAGGAAAGTTTACGGCTTATTAACGAAGCATTTTAAAATATATTACAAAGCTAAAACATGGATCTGGTTTCTGTGTTCAAACAAAGATAAAACCTCCTTCTCCTATTCCGAAACCATTTTGCAACACATTTACGGCATCAGACTTCTAATATCAGGTCTGCAAGGTGATCGGATTGGTAAATAATTATGAATTATTAAAAATAATTTAAAAAAAGTTCTGTTCCAGCTCTAAATGGCCGTCATGTTTCTAGATCTGGTGTCTGGATGGAAAGGGGGACTGTGCCTGTAACGATTGGATGTGTGTGTTTGACAGAACAGAAAACGGTGCAGGTAATCGATAAGCGGCGGGTGATTGTGACTTGTATTGTAACTTTCTCCGAGGTGGTCGATACAACTTGAGGAGTGCTATATAAATGCAATCCATTAAGCGTTTATCTTATTATTTATTTATTTTCTCTGGCCGTCGTCAACTATTGCATCAGAGGGGCAGGATGCAGCTTTAAGAAATTGAACGGAGGATTTTTATCTGAACTGGGAGGAGAATTCCACATTTCGACCTTCTTTGCAAATAGACGTCTGAAAAGTGTGGAGCGCATGTGAAAGATTTTTAAACCATCTTTCACATTCGCATTTGAAGTTGCAAGTCATTTGGGACATGGCTCTGGTATATAAATTTGCTTCAGAATGGCAAATTCAAATATTTGCCACAACTAGAGCAGCAAAAATATTTCTCATTAAATCGTCAACTGTTAGTTGCCTCTTCTAGTCAATTAAATAGTGAACTATTTAGATTGGATGGACTTTGACTTCACCACTCTGATAGACAATCTTGCTCCAGAATGACCTCTATAATTATATTTGATGGACTTTTGACTTGGCCGCTCTAGTTTTTGCATCTTTGCAACAAAATGAATAACCTTAAGAGCTCTTGATCTTTATTTATTTACTTTTAAAATATAATAATAAAAAAAATTAAGTGAGGATCCACAATACACCCTCCAAATAACCTCTAATTTGGCTTTGATTCTTGAACTCGATGGTGGGAAAAGTTCAGGTTGAGACATGGCTAACGCTAAAAGATTAAGCTAACTGATAATCTCCTTGCTAACACTCCTAATTTGTCTCAGTGTACATTTGTTTCTATGGCGACGCTCTGTTTTAAACGTAGTGCATAAAAGCAGCTGATCTGCACGACATCTCGGCCTGTCTCTACAGGAGAAGGAAAGAAATGTGACAGCGTGCCATGCTAATCCCATCACATGGCTACAAGTCACATTACAGCAAAAAGGTATTTTGCAGTAAGCAGAAGCACAGAACAACATGAGGCCCGTGTGTGTTAGAAATCTCCACATTTGCCGGCTCCAATTTAAATGTTCTGCTCCAAACCTGCATGTTTGTGTGCAGCTAGAAGAAAACGGCTGGCTAACAGAAACGCCATGGTAGGCCTATTTTACAGCAGGCGTCCTGCTTTAAGTAAAAGGAAAAACTCATTGTATTAACAAGCCAGTCCACTTTCACACCAATGAAAACTCGGGGGGTGAATTTTTTTTCTATAAACCGAGAGCATGCGCTTTGAATTTAAAGGCAGGATTCCTTATTTTAACTCACATGATAATATTTTCTCCTCTGAATCCTTAGCATCTTGCTTCAGCTAGCAAGATGCAAGTGGGCTTGTAAGTTTATCTGTGTTTGTAACTTTTCTTTTCTGCGGGAGGAGCAAGATTAAAACACGACCAAAGATATTTATGCAAAACGTATTAAGTTTGAGAAAACCTCATTTTGATGAGATTTTGTTTTTTGAGCGAAAGAGAGAGAGTTGGAACTTATAAGCCCTCTAACTGGAAATGTGCCCTCAGACGGTTGAAAACAGTGTTCTTATATAGTGTGAGAGTTAAAACCACTACAGTTCCTACTTTAAGCATGACATTTTTACCCTTTCATTGATTTTACAAATCAATTATGACCAACAAATTTCTTTTCTTTTCTGTTTTTTGACATTAACAATTCCAAAAAAAGAAAAAAACCTTTATTCTGAAAGTGAAAACTGATTTCGACAAAAATAATGACAACTAAATAAAAAAGATGTCACATAAAATAAAAATTTAAGGTAGGATTCATCACTTAAAAAGGTTGAATCTTTATTGAATGTTACATTTACAATCAAACATGCTTCATTCAGTTTTGATAATATCTAAGACACTTCAGTGTTCAGCTTGTTGTGCATTCCAGTGTGAGTTTGGTAGGTTTGTGTGTTCGTGCTTCTCACTGCCCTTCAACCTCAAATGCTCCCCATACACAGACTTTTGACAACAAGCCAGTGAAGCTTTTTAGCCAAGGCTCTTTGAAGGCTCAGGTGCTTTTGCTGCTCTCACTTCCTTACCTTTCCTCTCCATCTCAATGTCCTGAACCCACCAACCCTGCTCCCCCTTCCTGTTACCTTGCTTCACTCATCCATTTAAACTTTGCTCAGTTTCTCCTCTCCTGCAACTGGCAATTGCAGTTCTGCTTTTCCAAACGCTCCTCGCTCTGTCTTGCTTCTCCCTTCCACACCTCGTTTGCTCCCGCGCCGCTTTCCGCCAACCCCCTCCCTCCCCCACGGATAAACGCATTATACCTGATGCTTGTAAATAATAGAGTAGTGCAAAATGAGAATAATTTGTCTTGTTGTTTATGTTCTCCCAAGAGGCATATTTAAGGCTTTTTTTTTGTATTCATTCGTTTCCCAAAATGCAAAAAAACCCATAACGCAGCTATTTTACGCCTTGCTTGAACTCCTTTTTTGAAGGAGTTAAAAAAAAAAAGTTGGTTGTTTTTCTAAAAAGGAAAAATGCTAACATAAACACTGATATTTTTGAGGCTGGGAATAGTACGATGAGCATAAAGTCTAAATGTTCCTGTTAACATTCCAGGTTTTGTTTAAAACTGAGATCTACCTTTTGATACAATTACAGCATTTAAAGACCTGCCATCTTTTTCTTTTCTTTTTACCAAATTAGCTCGTTATACAAAGGTATCAGTCAGGAGAAGGGTACAGAAATCCACACCATTTTCTGTAAAGACTGACCACATAATGCCAATCATTAATTTGCATCAAATTTTCGTGTCTGTATGTTTATTAAATATTTTACTGTTTTACTTCTTCTCTTTCCCCCATCCTCCCCTTCCAGACTGGCAGGTTGCCACACTGGCCTTGTTGCTAGGGGGCGGAGCCTTGGTGCTGATGTCATTCCTAGTCGCTTTGGTTGCCGTGTGCATCGGTACAAGACGGCGGTTCTACTCTCTCGTTGCCTTCATGCTCTTCACCGCAGGTCAGCGCACATCACAACCAGAAATTTCAGAATATTTTATTAGAATTTCATGCGGTAAATGAACACAAAGTAGTGAAAGTCTGTGATTTTAATATTAAAGGTCCTACTTAGGTCACACCCTATTTAATTACCCAGTTTTCATAAGGGTTTCAAATGAAACTCTCAGAATAACTCTTATTTCCTCATTTAACCCAAGACACACATCTGCAGTCTCTCACACTCACACTGTTTCCTGCTCTCTCACTCTTCAGAGGAAATCCTATTTTTACAGTCGACTATGAAATGTGGTGTCACGCCCGCCTCTTTAACTCTCCCGTCATCCCCTCACTTCAAGTCCAACAGCATCCCAGCTTCTCACAGCGTAAAATAAGGAGACACTTTTATTTATTTGTTATTTTCTTATATCTGCGATGTGATTCATTTTGAAAAGCAGGATCTGTTTCTTAGCCGTAGCGAACAAACCTTAGCATGACTGCAGCTAAGTGGAAACCGTCCCGACTTTAAAGGATGACGCAAATGTGCTTTAAGCGTGAATATTCCAAGCACTTTGAATTAAACATCTTCATTTCTCTATTTCAGCAGTTATTTTGCAGCTCTGCTGTTGGTTTGTGCTTCTATGGAACTTCCTTTAGTGTTAAACACGCCTCGTTACAATAATGGAGCATATGTTCCTCTAATAGCTATAATTCTATGATTTCCCTCAGATTGCTTTAAGATTCTCTTTATGTTAAACACGGCAGGGTATCTTGTGATAAAAGGCTTCGGCCACCGCTGCGAGACATAATGCTTCAGCAATATAAAGTGGTTCGCTTTTGCAATTTGCGAACAATGTGTTGCCTTAGTTACCAAGCTCATACTGAAAGCGAAATAGAATTGAGTGTTGTTTTAAAGGCCATCTGGAGTTTAGGGTTAACCAGAATGCACAGGATCAGCAGCAGCGGAAAAAAAATCAGAGTTTTACCGATGCGGCAGCGTGTGACTTTCAGCGCTCTGAAAATTGTTGACACAACAGCCTTGAGCTGTTAAGCGATGCCTCTAAAGCGCTGCTGTGGTATTGTCGGATCGTTTCGGTTCTGGACGTTAGAAGGCTGACAGGATTTGTTTACAAATCAGGAAGTTTGGAGAATATGGAGGCTTATGTATTTATATAACCTTCCAAAAGAATTTAAAAACCATTGAGCTTCGAACATTTTGTGATGATAACCACAAACCTAAATTTATCTCATTGGACTTTTTGATGGCTTGTGAGTGCGTGGCAAAAGGAACATTATACATTACACATCCTGTGGTGTTACAAAATGTTATTTAAAATGATTTTTTCTCCTTGTGAACACTGCCATTCAGAATGCAAAAGTAAAAGAAAAACAATCACCACTCATCATGTACTTCTTTTCTTTTGATCCGAACTAAACAACCTTTTTTACATGACATTTTAAATACTGACCACAAAAACTACATGAACCCTTGATGAATGATTGATTTTTTTTTTCACACCAACATCCACTTTGAGATTTGTTTGTAACACCACCTGTTATTTGCGTTGTACTTTGTGTCATGCACCCACTTTTTGTTTATTAGTGGGAAAAATACACTCCCTTGCCAAAGGAAGAAGCCTTTCTTAGAGACAACATCAGTATGAGTTTTTTTGCCTGTGCAAAAACGAAACAAAATCATTTTTAAGGATCACTAAAATGGTTGCTGCTGAAAATGTATACAGAAAATCTACCTGAAGCACCTAGCTAACCTCTGATTTCCAGTAACTTCAACGGCCTTCTAGATTTTGAGGTAACCTTTGTCAATGACGTATAAATGGAAAGATTTGGGCATGAATGCACACGAAGCAAATTAAGTAAGTTCTGGCATTGACACAGATGACTTTAAAGACATAAATATGGAGGGTATAAGGGACACAGACAGAGAGTAGTTTGTAAATCAACACAGAAGACCTTTGGGAGTGACAAACTAGGACGTATTGAATAAGAGTGGTTTGCTATCTTATTTGTCTCATGGTTTGCTCAATATAGAGGCGACACTGGGCCTTGCAAAAAGCATTAGGAATAATACTTTGCTGCATCTACAAGCAAGTGATGAAAGTTCATTCACCCACTAGACTATTTATGAGATGCATCTATCAATGGCTTGCTTGTTGACTCAAATAACAAATCAGCCATTCACATGGCAGAAACTCAATACATTTAGGCATCTAGACATGATGAAGACAAGTTGCTGAAGTTTGAACCGAACATCAGAATGAAGAATAGGATCTAAGTGACTTTGAATGTGGCATGGCAGCTGGTACCAGACGGGCCGATGCTAGTATTTCAGAAACTACTGAGCTAATAGAATTTGTCACAGCCGTATATCTTCTGGGTTTACATAAAATTGTTCTAAAAAGAGAAAATATCCAATGAGGACAGCAAGCAAAAATTCTTTGATGTTAGAGGTCAAATGGGAATAAGGCTGACTTCTTTAATATAATTCACATAGCTACTCTAGAGATAACCACAAAAACAGTGCAGTCAGGATTTGCGGAAGATCCACCTGCACGGAGCTGAGGGCCACGTTTGCTTCTGGCAGCTAAAAACAGGAAATAATCACAGTTCACATTACCTCACTAAACTGGAACCGTTATAGAGTGGAAGAATGTTGGCGGGTCCAATGAGCCTTGATTTCGTCTCCAACATTCAGACTCTAGAATTTAGCGTAAGCATTAAATCCTCAATTCATCCTGATTTGTACCAACAGTTCAGACTGGTGGTGGCGTAATGCTATTGTGGATATTTTCTTAACAATTTCTTGGCTCTTTTGTACCAACTGAGCATTGTTTAAACTCCACAGCCTACCTGTGTACTGTTGCTGACAAAATCCATCTTTTAAGGCAGAGTACCCATCTTCTAATGGTTACTTCTAGCAAGAGGCTTCATTTGACACAATTCAAATGATCTCATTGTCTTTTTGTGAACATGACCTTGCACTCTGCCCTCCATAATACCCAGTTCCCAATTCAGTAGAGCACTTTTGAGATGTAGACACACATTTGGGATGTGAAGCTGAGAAATGTAACGTTTATCCCAGGAAGCACAGGGAAAGATCGTCCAACATAGTATTGGGATTTTTAATTATGCCCAATACTGGGTCATCAAATCCAACCCAATAGATGTACCTATTTGCTAGGTACTTCTAGCAAATATATTAGGTGTATCTAATAATAAAGAGTTTAGTAAGTGGATATACACCATTTCAGATGCATAGGCATAAACAAATGTGTATTTTAAGTCTTTAATGTCAAAATTGAGTTGATGGTGATAAGTCACACTGTGATACAGACAACAGTATGGTCTGAGCTTGGCAGTACACATCCATTTGTTGGTGCAATGTTATTGAAGTGGTGTACTTCCACTAAACTAAGCTGTTTTCTAATTGTGGACATATTTAAGTAATGCTGTTCACACTTCCTTAACAACATCCCTGATTGTTCTGCTTATTCTCTGTTGATGCTGAGCACAGAATGACATTGTGATTGTACTTTAAAGATGACATCTTGTGTTTAACCATGCCTTTTCTTCTCCAGTTGTCCTCCAGGCCTGCAGCTTGGTCCTCTTCCCCATCAAGTTCATCGAGAGTATCAACCTGAGGATCTATCATGAATTCAACTGGGGCTACGGGCTGGCTTGGGGAGGGACCATCTTTTCCTTTGGTGGGGGAGTCCTCTACTGCCTCAACCCAAAGAGCTACGAGGATTACTACTAACTCCAATAACAGCTGGGGACTTCATAGCTACAGTGTGGCAAAGAAGTAAAGATGGGGATGGGCGGGAGGGGCATGTTTTTTTTAATACCTGATTTTCCAGGATGTGCTGGAAGTAATGAACATCAGATTTGAGCGCCCCAAGCTTTCATCGTTGGAATTAAAGCGGATAGTCAAGATATTATCCTTTTTTGCCTCTGACAAAAGAATTTTTGATGCGGACTCATCGTCTTGGCAGCGATTGTTAAGACTTGTGAAACAGCCTTCAGAAAACCTGTCGACCGCAGTCTCAACAACTCTCCCTCTGTTCTCCACAAACCCAAGTTTTTGACTCTGTTAATTAGAAAATCGTTGCATGTTCTTTGGCTGGATCCCTTCGAATTTCTTCACCTCGGTTTCCAGCTCCGTTGTCAAAACCTACGGCTTGGTTAGACGTAGAAGCCGTTTTGTTTTTCAGAGTCCTTTGGAGTCCCTAACGTTCCGCAGGGGTGTGGAAGCGGATCACATCCTCATAACTTTTCAACAGACAGACTCTTCCTGGAGGAAGGTGAGGACAGGAATAAAAAAAACGTAAGACACCCACTCAATATTCCGTTATCGACCCACTTGTCTGTTACCACGGCAACCCACGGGGAGTGCACATGCAGCTGTCATGATTGATTACCCACGGTCGGGGATTGTAAGACAGTGCGGCCCTCTGAGGCCTCAAAGCATCTTCGATTGCCAATTGAACGGAGTTTCTCCAGCCACCTGTCATTTGGTGTACGGTTTTGCCCTCCTGTAATTCTCTCTGTGAAAAAGGAGTGTTGTTAGCCCGTCAGTAGTCAGGTTTACATACACAACGGCCATGAGATAAAGGAGGATTGTTCTGAATGAAATCTTGTAATTATGCACTCATCTGATTGAGATTCCTCGGGGCGTTCATGTCTTGTCTCATTTCCTGGCTGCATTTGGTGAAATTGCTCGGCCCAGTTGGGGGTGAAAAGGATGGTTTGGCTCAGTCTGATGTAAAAACAACATCTCACACAAAAATCACATACATACCTTTAAATGAATTCAAACGGGTGCAGATAAAGGGTGAACGTTCAATCTTTACTCTTTAGAGAGGGCAGTTAATTGGAGATCACTCAACTTTTCTTGTACTAAGTGATAGTTTTATCATGGTTCCACATAGTATTCAAAAATGTACTCAACAGTACTCCATTTGTGCCTTTCTCCAAGTCATCAACACAATAGGCTGTATTCAGTATATGTGATCAGGAAAAGCAGGAGTGGCAAGACCTACACTTGTACATTTTTGCTGTAATCCATTTGAGCTTGTAAGTTAGGTGTTCTATGTTCCCAGAAGAAAAAAAATCTATATCCTTAACTCTGAAATAGCTACGCTACAGGTAGAAGATATTGGCTTTAATAGGACACTTCATTTTCGTCAGTATCCTGTGCCTTGCAAAAAGCATTCTTTCCCATTTTGGTTGTCCGCACCTTGTAACAACCTCAGACACTGATGCATTTTATTGGGACCGCACGTTCAACATACAGCCCCAATCAAATACATTGGAGCTTGTGGTTGCAGTGTGTTATAATGTGGAAATGTTTAGAGCAATTTTGCAAAACAAGTAATGAGTAATACCTTGTTTACATGTCTTTTACTTGCGACACTATTTACAGCTTCCAGCGAAGCAATTGGTTTGGATTCACATTTACTCCTACCAGCCAGCATCTCGAGAACACAGAGGGAATTTAGAGTAAACAAATCCCAGCCTTTCGTTAAAAATGTACAAATGAGGGGTAACTTAAGAAATTTCAAAGTGGAGTTTTATTTGGTTGTTAATTAATGGCCTGTTTGTAGTAGATAATTTTATAAGTCTTAGCCAAACAGCTTTGTTTGCCCATCTCTCTGAATAATCATTGCACACATCAAACAGTTAAATTTTAACCTTGAGAAGATCAAATGTACTCCAGTCTCACTTAAAAAACAACTGAAAAAAAAAAAAAAAGTCATTAGCTTAGCATCAACAGAAAACCCTGAAGCAGATGATAACTTTAGCATAGTTAGCCGCTACAGGTTAGCCAATCACAGTGTTTTCAGAACTCACAAATCGTTCTTATATTATCTATCACTCTGTTAGCTCTGTTATTCTCAGACAGTTCTACAAAAAGTTTTTCCCAGCTAGCAAGAAAATGTTCAGACGACATTCACTGACGGCAGTTATATATTGTTTTTACCATTTCTTCTGCTTTGGTATTAGCCAACTCTGTCAACAGAACTGGTCAAAAAGGAAACGACTTCTACAACCAGAAATAACAAGGAAACAACCAAATCTCTCTCTAACAGCTTACATCTATAACCACTGTACCATTTTTTGAATATATTTGAGTTTAACATTGCAGAAAGTCACTGCTACTTCTTAGCTATCCTCTGTTAAAAACAAAATGCTAACACAATTTTCCAGATCACCGTATCTAATAACTCCTTTAACTTGGATCTGCAGTCACATTCTACACGTCAGCTGTGATAATGCACAGTGCAAATATGTTGCTACATACAACATATTTGAACAGAGGAATGAAAAGGTCAATTCCTTGGTGTATGTAACCATGGCTACTGACATATTAGCCACTCCTAGTGATAAGTTCAAACTATTTTCTTGGCCCAAACTGTTCCCCTCTTGTCAACTGTAAATGTCAGGAACCTATGCATCACTCAATATGTAGTTTCTGGTTGAAGACATTCTGGGATGTGCTCACTTTTACAGAGGAAGAAAATGTTAGAAATAATTGATCTAAGAAATGGTAAAAAAAAAAAAAGTAAGTCTGCTATTTTACTCAACGCTCTATTGCATTTCAGAAAAGATTCGCTGACAATGACATTTTATTTCTGTTCTCCCTGCCACATAATGTTGGGCTGACATTTTTATCCAGATTGTCATATTTTGATTTTTTTTATTATTATTATTCTGCAATATTAAAATTTGTTAAATATAAAAGTGTGACAAGAAAAAAGCAAGCTTTAAAGAGGCAGATTTTATTTTTATTTTTTTTGCAAGTGTTGCTGTTTAGTTTTTCAGAGGTGCCAAGGGTTTCTTCAAAACATCAGTTTTTATTTATTTATTTATATTAATTACTTTAATGTTTCCACAATAGTTCCTCATTCAGTATTTTTTAATAACTTATCTTCTGCTATTTTCAAAGTGTCTTTTTTGCCCTACATGTTTCCTAGATTACTTTCCCCTTCTTGGGAACTCAGTTTTCCGCCCCACACTCCAGGTGTGCAGGGATTTGAATGCAAAGCAGTTCTCCTGTGGATGTTTGGAGATTCAAGCAGCGTCTTTCATTCGCTGTCCTTTCATTGTCACATATTTACCGCCGTGCGCTGTCATGCAACCGTCATCCCAAAATAGGATCCAGGCCGACTCCCCAGCCGCCAAAAACAAATGAAGGACTTGGACGGCGGCCAGGCACTTCGGGGAAATGACAGAATTCCGTTTATTTCACGTCAACGAGCATAGCATTGAAGGTTTGTACGTTATACAAAAAGCTTATGTCATCTTTTTGACATATTAAGCTTCTTATGGTCCTTTCATTACTGTTCTGTACTTTTCTCCTATTGTCTTTTTGGCACCGCTTAGACCATGAACTGAAACTCTTTTCTGTTTTGTCTTTGTGTCCAAAGCAGCAGGGTTCTTTTATGCCTAAGCATCACCTTTCTGGATTTTATTTTTGTTTAAACAGATTTTTCATCTGGTTTTGCCGTCATGGCTAAAGCAGTTCCAGGCTAAAGGTTCCTATATCCAATCAGAAAAGACTGTTGCTGTACTTTCTGACAAAGAATATACATCACACAGATTTTTCTTTTAAATCCACTTTAAAAGAGTCTTCAGAAATCTGTTTATTCATTGCACAACCTCTCAAAATTTGGCCAACCTTGTATTTTGGTTCGTAATTTTTGTTTTAATATCAAAAGCTGCTTCTGTAAAATCAGCTCACTTTGAGTAAAAAAATCCCCCAAACATTTAATCCAATTAGTAATTGAGTTACTGTTCCACCAACCAAAGTCCCTCTCATTTCTGCCAGTAATTGACAGAATAAACAGCTACTTAACAATAACGACTCAACTCATTAATTAAAGAAGAATGTAAATGTATGAATTAGATACATGGAAAAAGTAGTGTAAGTTCACTTTAAAAAAGATTTAAGTAAAATCAGATCAGACTGGGGTCAGTTTGAGTGCAATTATATTGTTTTTTTTTTTAAAAAAAGAAAAAGAACAGAAGCAATATTTACAAGATCCTTCCTGCACCTGTGCGATGCTTCTTTCGTTTCTCATCCCTTTGTACATTTTAGCTGAGGTCTGACTTAGCCGTGTTAGCATTTGTTCGCTTAGTAACACACTTGATGAAAAGTAGAGGCTTGTAAACAGAAACAGCTCCTTCTTTTTTTATGCCTCCTCTCCCAGTAGACTGGGAGGGGGAACACTGTCTAATGATGTGTGTAGAGATTTAGTGTGGATGATTGCAGAACTGTACAAGTATGTGTGGCAGGCAGAAGAAGGAAAAAAAAAAGAGTCTTATTTGTGCATGTGTATTGGCATGTTTTAGATGCCGTTGTAGAGATGTCACTAATCAGCATTTATCTCTTTGTACACATTAAAGCACTGAACTGAGATTCCCTTGTGTCACTTTGTCATATTGTTCTTTCTGCTTTCATCTTATTTTTTGTTCCCCTCCCCGGTTCCGAAGCCATTGCCGTCGTGCTCGTTTCCCTTTTCAGTTTCTCTCAAATCTATGCAAATTATTTTTATCTAAAATTCATTAAAGCTGCTCCATGTATTCTGTAGAGAACTAATCAGCCTAGACTGTAGGAATGCAGAATTTCTTTCTTTTTTTTTTTTCTAGTGTCACAACACTAACATTTCTAAGTCAGTACAGTACAGTATTTCAAGATTCTAGATATTTCTGTGTGGTGTTTCTTAAAGCACCGACCCCAGCTGCAGTCTATTTTGTAAACGCTGTACAATAGAATAAGATTTAATAAAAGAGAAAACAAACAAAAAAAAGTCTCTTAGTTTGAACAATCTACTGAGAATCTGTTATGGCTTAAATAAAATGTTAAAATGCAAAACATTAGAAAAGGTACAGTTTTTCCTTCCACTCAACTTTCAATCATTAGCGATAATGCTCGTAACATTTTTTTAATGTAATTAACTTGTGCAGTGTTCCACTTTTCTGAGAGCCCAGCTTTTTGTCAGCTGAAAACCATCAAGATTAATAGAAAAAAACTTGGATAACTCACTGTGTGTGATGAATACATAATTTATGAGAAATACTTTCTGAATAAACTTCTCAGTTGAATCCTAGTTTACTGAAATGCACTTGCATCATGAAGCGTTGTTTACCCGAATGAAAGATCTAAGAATTTAATTATTTATGAATAAATCATGTCCAAATCCATCATAAGGCACAATTATCAGTAGAGTGAGAGGAATGTATTCAGTGGTTCCAGCTGTGAAACATGTTCTTTGTATCTTCATCATTGCTGAGTTTCTACAGGATGTTTTAAATTGTACATCTGTGAAGTAACTGGAGCTTTTGTGAGCCTGGATTTGCGCTAATCAGCATTGATCTCCTTTACACATTCACCGTCAAGCACATCAGAGAGAGTTCTCAGAGTGACGCAACAAATAATTCAGTCTGATGTTTCGGTTGTTTACTAAACTTTGAGGAAATCAAGACAAAAACCACATCTTTCTAAGACTCAGAAAGCCTAAAGACACTGATGTAACTCCTAATCTGGGGCTCTGCTACCCTCTGCTGTCCACTTTGTGTTTTAGCAACAAGAGGTGAATTTGTTCCAAAGCCATTCCAAGTGTTCTGTGACTTATGTGATGCAGAAAAGATTTTAGTAATTACCCCTCCTGGGAAAAAAATCTGCATCATGAAAATAAACATCTTCTGCTAGTTAATTCACACTAGAACACTTTGACTGTAGAGTTCATTTGTTTAGGCGGTACCCCAATGTGTTTTGTCAAGAAGCTGTACTATCATCAGGCAAACTGAGATGCCCTCAGAGACACACACACAAGCTGCAGAAATGTTTGGAACACACCAAAGCCTTGGTAAATAAGCCTGGTCATTGCCTTCCTATGCAGTTTTGCTAGATTCTTATCTGCTCCGTCTGGGATTTCTCCCATTGAGTTTGATTTTTTTTTTTTTTGTTAGAATTTCAACTGGGCCAATCAGCAAACAGAAGTAGGAGTTGTGAACAATGACTTTCTTTCCTGTCATCTGCTGTCTGTTGTAGTTTGGAAATGGCAGCAGAGGAGGTGAACAAAGCCATTCAGTCGGTGTTGGACACGCTAGCACATTGCTGGCAAAGATGCCATTCAACTCCACACTTCTTTCTTCACGGTGAGGGATGGTTCTTACAGCGCACACGATTTCTGACAAGTTATATAATAAAGTTTCATTTACGTTTGAGCTAGCGCAGTATATTCGTTGCGGCCAAACGTTAGCGATAGGCCAAAATCAAATCCAACTGTTTCAAGCTTAAACAGAGTCCACTCCTCCAGCAAGAAATTAATACTCAGTAGCCAATTATTTAAACCCTCTGTACAAGCTGGTTAACCAAAAATATTGTCATGGTCTGTTCTATTTGCTAAGCTTCACCAAAAATATACATTGTCTTCCAACAATAACGTTGGAAGATAATGCAATGTTATAACGTGGAAGACCATACTGACACATCTCCAATGTCAAAGAATGTGCTTTCTGAACTTGCCTCTAACTCATCTAGATGATTCCCTGTATTGCTAATCCTTAGTTATTAGCACCTAACAGGGTATCAAATGTCCATGTCCTATTGGACTTTGCATTTGATATACCACACTAACACCAGCAGAACAATTCCATTAGATGTTATCCAGTTGCTACTGAATACACAATGGCTTGAATGACTTACTGGCAGGACCCCCTCATAATCTCTATAACTAATCACATCTATTTACTGTAAAGGGCTACACATGTACAAATGTAATTCACTGTATTGCATTAACTTTTCTCCATGTTTTTTTTTTTTTAGAAGACCCCAGTTTCTCCCCCTACTCAATAGACTTCATGGGGAGCGTCAAGATTTCTTGGCCCACTGCGCCCATCACGTCACCATATCTGAGAATAGAGCCTCTCCGACTCATGAATGCTCGTAATGTTGTGTGTAATGACTCGTGACGGTAAACCTAGTCCTTCTTTTAAACACTCTGAAAATATAAAGTGGCTATATCAGTTTCACAGCAGATCTAATCATAGCGAGTGTGTAAACGGCACTGCCATTCAATAATGAAGCAGTGAGAGCTTTCCCATCGGAGGCAAGCAATTAAAGGAACAGTGTGCCATAAAAACGTATGATTATAGCTTCATCTTTTCATCAGGGGCTTCTGTTAGTCTTTAACTTTTTTTTTTTGTTGTAATTATCTTTTAAAACACCTTAGAAAAAGGTGTGCTTAAAAAAAGTAAGTAGAGCTCAGAATCTTTCCTCTGTGAAAACACATTTTCTCATTTTGTGGACAAAAGGCCAACAGAAGAAAACCAGCATCTGCATCCAAAGCAACTGAGGCAACAAAGAAGTGTTACAGAAAAATCTGTGACCCATCACTTTCTGTGACCGCAGGGGGCAAAAGCGCAATTATTCTGGCCAGAATAATCCGTGACCAGTGTGATCCATTTATTAAACGGCCACGGTTGGTTTACATATTTTAACGACAGCACATAGGGATTCAATGCGATGGTCAGTGTTCAGCCTCAAATACAAAATAACACAATATATTTTCTCCATCAATGCGATGGTAATAAAGGAGCCAGGACTCTTACAATCCCAGCTGTATCAGTATTTGCACGCTGTCGCCCCCCTGCGGCCACAGAAAATGATGGGTTACAGATTTTAGTGTAACACCTGTTTGCAGCGGAAGTCGCACCTATAATTCACGCAAAGCTTCAAGGGAGGCAGGAGAAAGGTGTTTATGCTTAGAAATAAATGTTGTATAGATGTAGGCATATAAAAACGCCTAATGATGATATGTTGCAAGTATTTCTGAAGCACAGCTAAGTTAAAATATCTGGACTCAACCACAGCTCGGTGAGTGATTTGTCTGTCATAATTCCCGCTACTGGCGCGAGGACGTAAATGGTGTTACGTCACAGAGAAGCGTTAGCTGGAAAAACTAAAAAGAAGAAAACGACGGAAGGACGACAGTTAAATGATGAAGGTAAAACATTTTAATGTACAAATAAAGGGAAGAGGAGAAGTTTTTTATTTATTTATTTATTTTTTTTTACTGTTTCTTATGGTCACATTTTTGCCACAATATGGCGCTAGTATTTAATTTTCACCGACAATATTCTGTGAACTGTCATTCAGAACAAAAAAACTGATTCAAGAATAGCAGACAAATACATGGAACTGTTTCTGTGTGGTTACAAAAATCAATGACTGACCCCAATAACTACATATAATAAAATGAAATGCATATTTACAATATGAGCACTTCTCCTGCTGCGACCTGAACGCACCGTCTCCCAACTTTATTGTCATTTGAGGTTGTATACATTAAAGAAAATACACAATGAAAATTTTAATTTCGTCTATCCAGAAGATAATTAATGAAGTATCTTCCTTCCTTGTCAGCACTGATGTACATCAAGTCAGTCAGAACTCGGTCTCTATGGTAACTACTCTGTTTTGGGTAAAAGAATTACATGTCCAGTCCACTTTAAGCTTTCTGTGATTTGGTTGGGATGTTTGGGGGAGAATTAACTGGTTTCTTTTTAAAAAAAGATTTATTCAAATTTTAAAAATTACTTTATTTATCCGAAAGGGAAATTAAATCTTGTCATAACAAGTTACTATCGTGATGCTGTGGGAAGGATGGATGTTCATGGCAGTCAAAAAAAGTCAGAAGCAAACAATGCTGATCCACCTACTTAGCTTTTGCCTTTTTAAATCTCTGGTTTGCGTTGTGCCAAAAACAATCATGAGCTGTTTATGGCCGGTGGTGTTGAAGTAATTATTGTTTACCTCGGTAAGTACTGAAATTCAAGAGGGCCCCACAAAACTACCTATAGATGAAACAAACTATCACATTGTTTTTGGCTTCCTTTTTGTTTCATTAATTATACCACAATGGAATCGGTGGGTTATGTTTCTGTGCACTTTGAAGTTCACTTTAAAACGTTAAAGTTCTTGAATTGACTGATGAGTGTGCTTTCTTTTTTTTTTTTTTACCATGACTTATGACTGCTGTCTGCCCCCGAAGGCCACAGCTTGGTCTGTTTCAAACTCACCTTGATATCCTGTAACTAGGCTGCATCCTCGTCCCAGGGAGGAAATAAATGTCATGGACAGGGAGATTGAGTTTTACGCTTGGTGTCTGCCAAGCGGTTTGAGCCACATCATAACAGCTTACTATTTAAAGGTGGGAATGCTCCGAGTCCCCCCCACCCCTCTCATCCTGCCACCTGCTCCTGTTCATCTGCCCTTCAGTGACAGACCAAGCGGTCCTCCTTCTCTTCCTGCTTCAGTCCCCTCTGTCTTACCTCCTGTGTCCAGTCCTTATATACCACCTTTGACTCGATCTGGATTTGTCCCTTCCCTCCTTCCTTGAGGATTTAACTTGACCGTTTGGCTCAGCGGTAACTAACTTTTCACAGTTGGCGGCCTGGTGATGGCGGAAGGCGTGCGTCCTGAGGATTACTGCGACGAGCCGGTGGAGGATGAGTTCGGAGAGATCATCAAGTGTCGGTCTGGTAAGACATCAAAGCCTCCTATGTGTGTGGGGGTGTGTAGGCGTGCGTGTGTGTGTGTGGGTCCAGGAGCGTACTGACCCATATGCTGCTGACTGAGATATCAAAGGCTGCAGTGCACCGATGCTGATCGTGCTCCAAGCTAGTGACAGCAAAGAGAGGGTCACCCAAAACTTTTTAAGTATTGCATCACCAATATACCAACTGATGCAAAATTGGAGTTGATTTCAAGTTTTATTTTTCTACAAAATAAATTTCTGTATGGTTCAAATATAAATAAACTATAAACTTTACTTGTAGATGACCCTATACCTAAACAAATAGCTTAACTTTACTGGTGTTAGCTTAAAGCTAAAACCATGTCAGTGCCACTGTCATAGTGTACACATAGTTTCCTTTTGAGGTTATATTTTTTAACTGTCATATGAGACAGAACAATTTTATTGTCTGGACAACATATTTAGTGTCTACTCTTGATATGAGAAGACTTGTTGGAGAACCAAAACACTGAAGTGAGCAGACAGGTGTCCAACTAAAATAGTTTGACTGACCGTCCGACACTGAACAATAAAATCATTAACTATGTAGAATGCTGTGGAAAAGTATTCAACCCTTTGTAGATTTCCTCCATTTTTTAGTTTTTTTGTCTTTAATGTTTCCGATCATCAGACAAAGATAGACTGAGTAAATACAAAAAGCAGTTTTCAAATGATGATGTCATTTATTAAGGGGAAAAAAACTTACCAAGTCTAGTCACCGCATGCCCCAGAAATAGTCATTTGACCTCACCTGTCAAATCAAGAGTTAGCTTAAAAACAACCTACAGTATGTGACAATTTGACATTCTCAAAATTTGAAAACAGGAGAGAAAAACAAAGTTGTTAATATTTACACATTCGGGGAAAGTTACAAAAGGATTTGAAAGCTTTCGTACTCCAATGAACAACAGAGAGATACATCATCCAGAAACTTAGAAAAAGATGGAACCGTGGGAAACCTTAATGGAGTGGAAGGTCAACCAAATTACCCTTAAGAGTGCATCAAGAGGTCACCAAAGAACCCAGAACAACAGGTGAGGCATTGCAGGCCTCACCTTGCCTTTTAAGGTCAGAATTAATGATTCAATTATAAGAAAGAGAGCCTGGACGAAAATGACCTTCATGGGAAAGTTTCAAGGCCAAACTCCTTGCAGAACAAAAACAACAAAAAGCCTGTTTTACATTTACTATAAGAAGATCTCTATGACAAATGAGGCAAAAGAGGGACTTTTTGGAAGGTGGGGTCACTTTCCATCTCACATAACATTTGGTGGTAGTGTGATGGTTTGGGACTGGTTTGCTCAATGTCTCGCTGTTATTGGTGGAGCTGGTCATTCTTCTTCCAGTATAAATCCTTGAAGTAGAACGTTTGACCATAAGTTCATGACAACTTGGGTGGTGCAGCAGGACAATGACTGAAAGCACACCTGCAGGTTCACCATAGAATGACTCCGAAAAATCAAAAGTTGTGCAGCGAACTAGTCAAACTCTGGATTGAAATTGATGGAGTGGCGTGAACTTAAACAGGCCGTTTGTGCTCAAAACCCGTCAAACGTGACGGAGTTAAAGCAGTCGTGCAAAGAAGATTGAAGAGAAATTCCTCCATAGTGATGTGAAACAGACATTGCCAGTTTTTGTAAGTGCTTGATGGCAAAACCCATTGGTAGGTTTATGGGGGTAGCTTTACTCTCCAATATTGCCAACTGTTGGAGAACTCGCACAACGTTGGTAAGGTCAGGAATTGTGTTGGGTAAATTAATCCCGTCTCCCTGTCTGCATAAACAACGTCTTTAGCTTCTGACTGCTTACATAAAGCCTGATTGACTAAATAAGCCTCTTGCCATGTCCCCGTGACTTGTACACACTCTCTCTTGTGTCTGTCTTGCCTACTGTACCCTCTGGTGCAGCTGCTGGGTCATTTCCAGTTGGAAATAGCATTCAGCTGGCGAGGCAGAGTGGTGTCAGATCGCCCAGTTTGGAAGCTAGCACTCTGTCTTTATCTTTCTAGCTTGTGATTTTCTCCCAGTTTTCTATTCTCCCCTAAGTTTATGTCTTTGTATCCCCGTCAGGCGATTCTTGTTTATTCTCTTTATTTTGTGTCCCCTCCTGTGTTTCTTTCTTGTCCTGCTCCTTTATCTCAGTGTGACACATCTTACCACCCATGTTGTTGTCGCTGTGTGGCTGGACTTTCTGTCGGGAGCTAAATCCGGCCTTCTATCTTTGTGCCGTAGGCCTCACTGGAGATACTTCACATACTGTCTGGAAAACTGTCCTCTATCAGCGTATCAAGAGGTTTCAAGCTGGGAATGTTCAGTATTTCTTTGATACATGTCCTCACTTTGATCTTGAAGATGTGTAAAACCTTCCATGCAGCTAATAAAATGAAAAAAGTCAATACTAAGTTTTAATATGGATAGAAATATAAACTTGTGTGTGTGTGCATGCATGCACAAAGTAAGTATGTATTAGTTTGTCTTGTGAAATTGTGAGGAACTGCCCTGCACCTTCCGATTTAAATCATTCAGCATAGCAACACACATTAAGAAACCACATTTATATATAATCAAAACAACTATGCATGGAGCTGATAATAGCTGTAGCTGTTATTTGGCAAATATGGCTTTCAAGGCCTGCCTCTTCTTCATAGTTTACTACTTTCTTTCTGTGACATCACTGAACCGGTAACCGTACTGTAACTAATAGTTATTTTTAATAGTTTAATTTTTTAATTCCTCTATTGGAAATTATTTTTTTTATCCTGGTGTTTTTAGACCTCTGGGACAAATTCCGAAATAAATGTGCTCAGTGGAAACACGGCAATTTTGAAAAAAACTCACGTTTTTCAATAAGTTTTTGCAATAGAACGAAATGGTTTTGTGGCCGTATTGAAATTAGCGTATTTCTATGGAAGCAATTTTTTTTTGCATCACCCGAGTCATCTGATCCACAACCGGACGTTACTACTGGCAGAAAAACAACGATGATGACAGGAAGTAATAGGATTATGATATTTTTTAATGACATGCTTCCAACATCATTTCTTATTTAATAGAAACACTGCAACTGTTTTGGTTTTTTTTCTTATTTTTTACATTAGCAAAATAGCAACAAATTTTTGTCCACATTTGTTCTGGAAGTGCAGCTATCGAAGCAGTAACATGGACTTAGCATGGTTAGCATGGTTTTAAAAGAGATACAATTTTTTTCCCCTGTAAAATGTGTCAGTATGAAGCAACCTTTAGAGGCTTCAGGAGAAACCAGCCCCTTTCACAGCTTTTTAAGTTCAACTAACGGCTTGTGTCTGGGTAGAGAAGACAAGGAGAAATATGTGAAACATGAATAAATAAAATGATTAAATTGAAGGCCAAGTAATAGGATATTTAGCCAACTGAAAAAGTAAACAACCATTCATCATGTTGAGCTATAAGCCGACAGAGTAACAGATGTACGGTGAACCTTCCTGTGGTGTGAACAGAACGGAGGGTAAAGCTTCAAATGAAACAAAGCTATAAGTAATTTTTCAAGCCTGACTGAGGAACACCCTTCGGGAAATCCAATTTTGAGGTTGGCAGGCTGCATGATGCAGGAACCGGGCTTACAGGAATGAAACTGTAACCAAAAGGCAGTTCTGGGATTAATTGGGAACAGAACACACCGAGCTTTGCATCTAAAATGAATCTGGGCTTACAGGTTAAACAGTTTTTCTGCAAGGAAATAATTAATGATCAGCCATTTTAGGTAGTATTAGAATTCTGCTAAGTTAGCTGGATTAAAATGAGTAGGAATAGGATCGTTTACTGTTTCTTTGGACCATCAAATAAGGTTTTTAATATTTGCACTTTGGCTGGTATTCTGAGTAAAAAACAGACAAAAACAAAACACAGGGACAGTTATGGCTTGGAGCAACACCCATCTCTGTTTAATGTGTTATAATTCTGTTTTTAATATTGCAGTTGATAAACTATGAGTAGATATTATACTGGAAGACTTTCAACCCACCCGCTGATATACCTCCTATCTTATTGTTTTGCTTTTGTCTCCTGTTCAACATCTCAACTCTGCATTCGCTGCTGTTGTTCCATGGGACTGAACCCAAAGGACATGTTCTGCGTTGCCTCTACCTTTGATAAAATTACCTTTCGAAGCCCGGGGAATCCCAATTCATTGACCCCAAATTAGAATTGATGAGGTTTATTATGATTTAGATCTAATTCTGAAACCATATAGGCCTTAATCTAATACTGGCAGGGTAATTTGTATTCAGGGACTGGTGAGCAGGTTATGAATTGTGCATAAATTTACCCTGGCTTGCAAACAAATGGATATAATGACTTTCTGAGCTATAAAAAAGTAATAGGCTGCAATTTGTTTTATTATTTTTCTTTCATTGTCAAACTCCAGAGGAACTAATGTTTCTATGGTTTGATTGAGCTTTATCATAAAAAGTGGTTTAGGTAGCAAACATTAATGAAATACATTTTAGTTCATAAATGTTACTGGTAATAATGGTTAAATTCTGATGGTGTTTTTATTTTGGGGGATAATAGAAAATCTACCTAAACATTTAAAAACACAGTTTAAAGGAATTTTCTGTCAATGTTTCACCTTATTTTTAGTTTGTGTTTCCAGCAAAGAACCGTAAGATATGTTTATGTTTGTATTTATTATGAATAAATATGTCGGCTTTGATAAATGTGAAGACTGTCTAACCTTTGGTTGAGGAAGTTTCTGAGTTGTTTAATAATAAATTACTATTTATGGAACAAGTCAAGATCATATCTTTTGGGGGGGGAGTTAAGTGGGGGACAAACCACTTCAACCTTGTTACATTTAAATTAGCGTTAAGGAAGATGATACTTGGATAAAGAAGTTCAGGGACATCATTGGTATCTATATCATCCTGTTTATGACTTGATTATGCACCTGTTTCAAACTGCGCTCAATTAATATTGATTAAAATAAATCAAGAAATGTTGTGTAGTTGGAACCAAGCTGTAAATTTTCATCTTTTATCTTCTGCCCCCATCAACCTACCAGTTAGATTTCATGTTTTAATCAAAATGAATCTTTAATTCGGCCAAAATAAGCAAAATCAAACTTTCTTAGAATAATTATAATTTTTCTGGAAAAAAAAAAAAAGGTCTGTTTGTCGATACTCCCTTTAACACATTGGTTTTATAATATGACATAGGTCTCATGATGTCCAAAAGTCATCTTTTGATTACAAACAGCCTTCATTTTGCTAAAATTGCCTCTTGTCTGCAAAATCAGAGCAGTGTGAAGCGAACTAAATTATTTGAGTAATTCAATAAATTATTTAAAAAGAAATCAACTTAAAATTGTTGGAATTTAACAAATTGTGATAAGTGTCAGAAAGAAAGAAAACTTGCATAATTTTTGATAAAAAAAATGTTTTATTATGATGACCCTACATAAAATGTTTGCCAGTTGTTTGAATAATTTTATTGGTTAATTTCTAACAGTTCGTTTTATGATTACAGGCAGAAAAAAATTAAAATAAAGTTGGCTTTATTTATTATTAAAATACTTTGGAGGCGAATTTAAGGAAAGCAAAATTACACCCAATCATACGTGAAGATCTGGACTTTTTAAATTCAGAATGAATACTAATAAGTAATAAACATTATAGCCAGGAGATGGCAGCAGAGGCTCCTACTGGCTGGGGAAAGGTTCCTCAGAGGCATGCGAGTTGCTGGCAATAGAGATGAGTGCGTGGGAACTCTGTTCTTAGGAGAGTTGAGTCTGGCTCTAAATGAAAGAAAGACAGGTTGGATTGATCCAGACAGAGAACAAGAGAGGGGACAGAGGAGAAAAACAAACTCTAAATGATAAAGGAGGTGGAGGAGAAAAAAAACAGCTGTTGATTTCTTCGGGGAAAAGAAGGCTGGTGGTAAAATAAATGAGTGGGTTGTGCGTAGCGGTGGATACGAAGGCTGGAACGGAGGGTTCACTGTATGATCTGACCCACATGGAGTTTCTGGGTCATTATAGACCAGAAAAGGAAGAGCAGGCTGTTTGGGAGGGACTGGTAATGAGTCTGACAGTTGAAGATCTCAGGGGATCTCCTTCCCTAATCATTAGACACACACAAGCCTGCGCATACAAAAAGGAAGAAAGGTTTGGATAATGCTTGGGATTCTCCTCAAGTCAGTTTGCATCACCCGCCCTTCTAATGGAGGCTGGCTGACAGCTCCCTGCAAGGTCTTCAACTATTAGTCAGGAGAGAGCAAGAGTCACGCTGGGAACAAGTCAGCAAAAATGACTCCACAGATCATTGATGCAAGAAACCTTCATGCTCACTCCTAGTCTCACGTAGTCAGCATGGCAGCCTTTGAGGACATCACTGTGGGCTGTTCAGGTGTTGGGAACCTGCTGAGTTCGAAGAAGGAATCATTAATTCATTAAATCAGACTGCAAATAGTTGACACTGGGCTTAGCTTCTGAATCCTCACCGAATCAGCAGTAGTGAGGGTTTAAAGCTTACCAAAGTGTGGATCAAAAGTTGAGGTCGAACTTGAAACATGAATTACACTTGAGCAAAATTCCTCAGAAATAGGGAAAATGTCCACAGGTGTGTGCTTTTTCGGTATGAGACATAAACAAATCAACAAAACTTGTAATCAAATTGTTTGTGTTGGTTAAAGACTCGTCCATCCTTTGGGTTTGAACAATTTGGCTTTATTTAATGGATGAGGCAATCACTGGTATCCAAAACTTTTACTGTGTCAAAAGCTTTTCCTAGATCAATGAAAAAAACCCACCAGCAAACAGCAGTAATGTTTCCTAAAGCCAAATTGGATTAAAATACCAGGATCTGTCCTGGTTTATGGACTATTCAAGAGTAGGATCATTTTTTATTACCTTAGAAACTGTAGAAAGTGAGCTAATAGCCGTATAATTACTTATTACTGCTGGGATTACCGGATTTAGGGATTGGCATAATGACAGAGCACTTCTAGGAGTCTGGGAAAAAATATTTGTGGAGTAATTCATAAAGCAGTTATTGGTGCTACTATTATAGTTTTTCAGGAATGTTACAAATGTAACTTTACTAAAAAATGGTTCACTAGACACAAAATCTGATAACTCCAAGACCCAAATCCTCCTGAAACCCTGTGTGCTGAGGTATAAAGAAGAGAGCTTTGTGTTTCTTACTTACTTACTTACTGTAGTTTTTAACAGGACAACTTTCTTCTTAAACGGTCCATAATAAAAAGGAATTTTGTCAATCTGCAAGCCTTCAGCTGAGCTACAGCACTGTGTACTGGTGACTGAGTCGGCCCAGGCTCATTACTGTCCTTCTGCTAAAGAGAGCGATAGGAAGTCTGAATGTGGTACTCCTCTGTCTCAGGGGTTTATGGAGAGAGGCAGCAAATAGGCATAAAAGGGGGACATGTTTAATTTAGATGATTGATATTACCTTCCATATGCATTCAAGCTGAATCTATCTACCTTAAGTACCTCCTGCAAACATTTAAACCAGTGATATCTCCTTCTCTCCGGAATGAAAATCTGAATCGGCGGAGTCAAAGAAAGCTTTCCTTTCTTTGTCAGTGAATTGAGTTTTCTATAGAGACAGTATGTTTCTATCTGCAGAGATTAACAATGAAAAACCACATCTCCTCGATCTGGCTGTGACTTTTGTCTATCTGGAGGGAAAATCGCTCTCTGTGTAGAACCAGCCCTTCCTCAAGGTTCTTCCAACACAGCTAATTTCAATTTGTCTGTGAGAGTAAGAGTGAGAAGGGAAATGTTTCTTCCAGTTTTGAAGAGACCAGATTACGTTGCATTATCAGCACCAAAACCCCATTGATGCTTAATTTCCAATAATCAGGAAACAAAAACAAACATGAGTTCATTAGTGTTGCTCTTATCACGCTACGGGGGCACATTTACTAAACTGAGAAGTCGTGGTCGTAAACCGTTAGCTAATCCAGCTCATTATGCTAATGGCCAAACCTATGTGAAAAAGACAAAATCATCACAGAGACAAAGAAGTAATCAACACTCTACAAGGTACTTAGATAATGTAGAATAGTAGCACATTTAGTTGTTTTTCAATAGTTAGAACGTTATCAGTGTCATACCGTTAAAATGACTCCCAGTCTTGCACAACTTTTGCAGGATCTTGCAAAGTAGCTCGAGATCTTGAAACTTTCTCTAGGTCTCACAAATGTAACTCAGAATATTGCAGAACATTTCATAGGATTTCTCAAAAGTTACTATGGATTTCACAGAAGTGAAAAGTGACGTGCAAAATTGACTCAAATTTACCGTACAGTTTACAAGTAGTCTTGTGCAAATCAACTTTTGGATCTTGAAAAAGTGTTTTGAGGTCTCAAAACTTCTGGGATCTTCCAAGAGTTTTCACAATCGCTCAAAAGTAACGAAACCGACTTAAAGTGTTACGCAGTAAAGTGTGGATCTTGTAACTGTTTTGCTACATCTTTGCAGAAATACCTCAGGATCTTTCAATAGATCTCTCAGAATTAACTCAAGATCTCAAAAAAAAAAATTACCTTGAGATGTCACAAAAGTAGCTCTTGATCTCACAAAAATTGTGCAAGTTCTTGAAAAAGTCTCTTGGACACGAAATCCTCCAAAACCAAATCAAGACAAAACAACTCTGTGACTCCGTCCCTGTAACAACTGGTGTAATGAATACCTTTTAGCTTTTTAAAAAAACAAAATGACACTTAAACATGTTGTGTTAGGTGGCTGTAGATAACGGACAAATGCGTTTTAGAATAGCATCTATGTAAGCATAGGACTACATGAATGCACAAAGTAATTCTATCACCTCATTGTGTGGTTTCTTACTCATGTTGGCACACGTTTATTTCCTGCATTCTATCTTTTCTGATTAATTTTTTTACTACCTCATCTTTTTCTCCGATTATTTTGTAATTTTTTGTCTCGAAGACCTTGGCTTACACAATTTGCCATTGTCTGACACCCAGGAAGACTCACAAAAGCATCCTGAATCCCCCCCTCCGCCTCACCAGCCCTCTGTTTCCGTTGCTAACTCTCTCTGAAAGTCAAAAGTCACTGTCAGCAATGTTCTTTTCATTTTCCTTCACTGAGGTAGTTTTATAAGCTCATAATAAAAAGCAGAGATTGAATATGAGAGATGGCCTAAAGAATGTAGATGATGGAATTGGTAGAAAAATGAAGGTGGTGAAAAAATAGTGATTTATGTGAGATGGCAAATGAGGACAGACTGAGAGCAGCGAGGGATGAGATGGAGGAAGTGGTTATATTTAGTACAAAGGTTAAACAGCACAGCCCATCTTTGATAAATATTTCTGTATATAACTCATATGCTTTGATCTATTCCTTCGTGATTCAGGCTGTATGTTTAGAGTTGTTGTCTAGACGGCGAACCTCTACCCCAGCCTCTATCAGCTTTTCTTCCAATAATGCCCTGTAAGCTGCTCCATCCATCACCACACCATGATACAGCCACCGCCATGTTTGACAGTGGAGATGGTGCGTTCAGGGACATTTGTAGTGTCACTTTTCTGCTTCACAAAGTATTTTGTATGGGTACCAAATGTTTATAAAAAAAAAAAAAGGTTTAGCAATACATATTAATGAATAGAGTTGCAATGTGCGCTGTCTGTATAATATCAGTAAGTATTAGTTGTGGAACATGAAAGCTAAATTAATATCAGCTATATAAATAAAACTTTTCATTCATGACGGTTAAAGGGACAGTATTATGTTTTCCAGGCACGTAGTGCCATTTTATAACACAATCAAGTAACTATGGTAACTTGTTAAAAAAATACGGTAACACTTTATTTGAAGGGGTGTTCATAAGACTGATATGACACGATACTAAACATGACTTGATACCTGTCATGAGCATGAAGGAGTCTTTATGAATGTCTATGACTGTTGTCATGAAGTCGGTAAACAGTGACACTTTTAATGCAACGTTGCTTTAGAAGTTTCATTAAAAGTCCATTGAAAGTGCCAACTTTGCATTATTTGGTAAATATATACACTTTAACATACACATTATACACTATCTGCACGTCCCGTAAGAAAAACCAACGTGAAGCACCAAGGGATGCATTGAAGGAAAACAATCAAGGCATAAAGTTGCAAAAGGGCTGACATGCAGATGAAGGAGTGAGGATGAGAGACCCAGGAAAGGGTCTGTGGGAGGAGAGGGACAGGGTTGTGATTGCACTTAATTGCGCTTCACATTCAGGGCGGGTCTAATCACTCTGAGGCTCATGTGTGTGTGCGTGTGCAAATGTTTTCCAGCTCCCAGTTACAACCCTGAAGTTTGCTCGTACTTTTAGCAGTGGTCCCTCATTAGGAAGCAAATGATATTGAAGAACCGCCGCTGCTCCTTCTTCACCTTCAGCTCACATAGGGACGCCCATTTAACCTCTACCAGCCTGTGAGGGGAGACAGGAAGTCAGTCCCTTCACTGAATGTTCCCACTGGGTGTTTGACACCTGATTCCCATAAACAGTGTGTATATATATATATATATATATATATATATAT
>CAEGAG010134796.1:0-38519 GCA_903067065.1 Brachyrhaphis terrabensis
GATATAATGATGTGTAAATTTCCACACATAAGTCGCTCCGGAGTATAAGTCGCACCCCCGGCCAAACTATGAAAAAAACTGCGACTTATAGTCCGGAAAATACGGTATGCAAAAACTAGAAGAACAAGACGTTATGACAAATCCATTACTTGAACTTCTATGGTTTCTCTTCTTTGCCACAAGTTTAAACAACTTTACAAAAGAGAGAACATAAAAAAAACACATAGGAAGGTGTATCAGATGCATTTCTTTCTAAATCTTTGAAAGAATCGTTGCACAGAGATTTCATCAGAGGTATTTGTTTCAGACCCAGTCATTTGTCTTCAATCTCATTGTACTCTGTTTGTGAAAAGCTTTGAAAATGACAAGTGCATTTTTTTTTTACAGTCAGACCTAGAAGACATGGCTTCAGTGATAAAGGAGTTCAAAGTCATTGACCTTTTCCCACAAATATCATCTGACTAATAGTGACATGATTTATTTATTTTTTTTCTCAAAAGACTATGTTCTTTTGCCTCTCGGTTTGCAACACTTCAACCAGTTTTATTTTTTACGTTAATTTCACAGGCCAGTAAGAAACAAACACACACACGCACTGTATGATGGAATTCATCCAGGTATCTAGGAGGAAATTCCTGGAAGGGAACAAAACCTAGCATGATTTCAAGGTAATTTGCCGAAGCTTTTGGGGCTGAGGTAAATAGAGATGCCTCGCTGTGTTACAGAGAGCAAAAATAATAAGCAACGAGAGTTTTACGCCCTGCTGGCGACATGGGCAGGGGGGGTGTGCGTGTGCTGTTGAATGCCAAGGAGGTGCCTCCTCTGATCTGAGGGTGCTGGCTCGTGCTAAGTCAACCGTGGCATCCAGTGGCAGGCTATCATTTCAGTAAATCACATCCACCGGTCTTCGACTGGATTCTCTCCCTTAGAGCATAGCAGGGGGGAAAAAATCAAACAAACAAAAACGGAAGAAAATAATGGCCACGAAACAGCTGTTTGTTATGCGTTGCTTTTAGTCTAGTTTACTGTTGGCACCTTGTCTTTCTGCCTGTGTTTTTCCCACCAAGTTCCTTCTCCTCGATTCCTGTGGGCAACCAGGTGTTAGGCACTGGTGCCATGTGTTTCCTGCCAACTGGGGCCAGTGTGCGTTTTCCACTGATACAAGTAAGCACCCCCCTCCCACAAACCCTCCCTGAATCAAGGCTGCTTTCAATCTATGCCAATTCCAATTTTGTTCCAGGTCCAGTGGGCCTGGTGAGGTGGGTGGCTGTAAAAATTGGGGCAAAAACAAATTGGCCTATTTTCTAAGCAGTGAAGGGCGATTTTTCTCACTTTGACCAGAGACAAAAGGATTGTAAATGTAACATAAGCCTCATTCTGATGTGATTTGTATCAGAAAATGAAGTATTTATCATTTTGGTTCATTTTCCTTACCCACTGAGCTCAGTTCAGTCCAAAAATTATTTGATTAATCCGAAACGGAAACTAAACTTTTAAACAGCTTTCTTCAAAGAGTTTCTATAGATGATGATGGCTGTGGAAGCCTCTGGCAGGATTGGTTTGTATTTAGCGCCGTCTAACCTCTACGTCCCTGAAGGAGAAAAGCTCCTCCGAGCATGATGCTTCCTAACCCTACCCTAACCCTAACCCTGATGTTTTTGCCGTGTTCCTTGGTCTTTCTCATGTTTGATCGCTAAGGTTCTTTTACAAATCTCTGAGGAATGTATTTTTACCAAGACTAAATGAGGGCTCCCACCTACTTGGGTGTACCTCACTCAACGGAGGTCCTCGCGTACTTGAGGTGGACTCGTAGTGAACGTCTACCGGACACGTTTGCACCCTCATACGCATACTCTGTCGCACATTAAGCTGCGTGGAAACAGTGTCCACATCCAACTGTTTTACATGCAACACTGAGCTAATATGGTTGAGAGTCAATGTCATCTTGTGGAAAAAATGGAATCAAATTGTGAAGCGCATCTGAAGGAACAGGTGCGCTTCCCTCAGTACTTATATTGAGGGAATATAAGTACTGTCCCTCTACCAGCATATTGAATTCCCCTTCTTTATCACTGGTAGAGTTTAATCGTTTCATGTTTTGGCTTCTTGTCTTTTGTTTTTTCTAAAGCTAAAAGACAAATTATCTCTTACTCCTCGTCCATTGACTCCATGGCTGAAATTGTGGGAAAAGAAGGAATTTGTCATAAGAACTGTAAAAAAATCGTAGTGCATAGCACACCCAGGTATGTAGGAGCATTTACAAACAAGTGGAGTCTTACTTAATTATGAGATAAGCAACTGGTTCCACTGGATTTTATCCACTTAAACCAAGTTAAGTACCTATACCTATCGGTCTGCATTTGTATTGTTTAAACAAAGGAATACATGCATCCATTTCTGTTTAGACCTTTCTATTTTGTATTTGTCTAACACACTCAAGTATAGCACATTGTGGTTCATATTTAAAATATGGAAAAGTTAGAAGACTTTTTCACAGCAATGTGCTTCCTGTATAAAGCTGATAATTGCACATATGTGGTGCAATAGCTTGTGGAACAGTGTGCATAAAGCATACCAGGTAGAAGTTATATTTTTAATATTTAATGACACCACAATGTGATTTCATCAGTTAAGAATCCTCAGTTAAAACAAGTCAGGCACTTCAACTTCCAACTTGACAGAAACAAACGTAATGTTTTTATGAACATGCACTTCATGTATGTGTTCATACAGAAGGCTGTCGGGATATCTAAAAAGTATGGTCATAATTCAGGATTGTCTGTCCATGTTTAAAAAAGTTGTCAGAAAAAAACAAACTCTTTATTATTTGGTAATTTTAGTTTGAAAGTCATACAAACACAGGTTCATATTTTGATAATGCAACCTGACTACTCTCCTGTCAGATTTCAACCCTGATTTGAATAAGAACAAAATCCACGTTTCTTTCATCAATAGTAATCAACATTCCAGATTGTGGAAACTTTTTTATTTTTCTCCCAATCATCACTGCTGCTGACAGTTTTCTTGACCTGAAGTGACAACACGGTACAAAAATCCAAATAAAGTGCTCAGAAACAAAACAAAAAACACTTTCCAAGTGTGGTGATTTAATTATGTAAGTTTAACCAAGACTGATCCAAGTAACAAAAAGCATTTAATCTTCCACCCACTGGGGAAACTCACTCCGTCATCTCATTACCAGCACAGGAGGCTGGAAGGCAGCCAGCTAAACACCTCAATGTCTGAAACAAGTCTAGATTTCCAAATCTGTCACCAGATGAATAAGTACAATTTATTTATAGTTTTCCTTGCAAACACATCTCCATCTGGCAGAACGTGTCGCCAAGAAAGAAAGAAAACACGGCTGTAACCAAAAACGCCTCCTCAACCAACCTTTCTCCCCAACCCCCTCATCCACACCACCAGCCCCACTCCTGGGATACATGAACAAACTGGGATGTTAGTTTTTCCACCCCACCTGGGTTATATCATGGTGCAGCACCCTGAAAAGGAGGGATACCCCGTTCATTTCCCTCAAGATTTTATGGAAGTCCTCAAATAACAGACAGGCTACGGTGTGTTTCATTTCATCACAACATTATTTTCCTCTCATTAGTGAGTCTTCAGACTGACTGTATGACTAGACTAGTCTAGCATAGTCAGAAATACATTCAATTCACTCAGGGTGTCTGACAAAAAAATATTCCTAGCGCTTAAAATTTAAAACTTTATATAATGGTTGGACTCAATTTTAAATTTCTTTTTTTTTTATTTTTTATTTTTTTTTTTTTTATTTAAATTTAATTACAGGGTCTGCAATTAATAAATTGCATTTTAATTGAAAACTATACATGGGCAAAATGAGCAGCATTTTCTATTCAAAAACTCCTTTTGCTGCTAAATTATTGAATAGACGTAGGAGATCACCAACAAAGATTTTCAACCATCAGATTAGTGCAAAGTGCTATTATACCCATTCAGCTTTCAAGAGTTTCAGACTGCTCATCATTCGTGGAACTTCTTGGAAACAATATGTCTTTAGAAATGTGGACTGTGGACACTAACATTAGCATTACAGACATTTGTGCTGCTACAACAGGCTTGAAAAGCGTTGGTAATAGGGTACCTATTTTTAGCACAATTTGCATGTAACTATTTTCTCTTCCAGAATCCCATTAGATTGTTTTTGAAGAAAAAATTAACCCTCATTGGACTAAGAAAAGCAGCTTTGCTATTCATCACTGTTCTTGCCGGACATCGCCTGTGCATCAGATTTAGTATGTGAAAAAGAGCAATGCAATTAAGTTAAAATCTTTAATGTGCTAAAGTTTCGACCCTAATTACATAACATTTGCCACATTCAAAAAGTAGTGCGTAACTGTTGATGAGAACAGACAACAACACACAATTTACTGACAAAAGTCATCAATATATAGCAACGTTCCTATTCTGACCCCTTTTACTCTGCTACATCCAGAAAAAATCCAGCTGAATCAATTGCTCTCAGGAGTCAGATAATTATTAAATGCAGCACATTAATCAGAGCAGCAGCCAAGAGGTCTGTAGTGAAACATATCAGTGGCATCATGCGTTGGGAATGCTACTTTTAAGCAGAGAAATAGGTTGGTCAGAGTTCATAAGACAGATGGAGCAAAAAACAGGGCAATTAAGAAAGACAATCTACCAAAGTTATAACTAAATGGTTTAAATCAAAACATATTAATTTGTTAGTATGGCCTAATTCCTGAGCGAAAGCCAACTGAGAATCTGTGCCAAGATTTTAAGGTTCGTTGTGCAAATCTAGTTTCAACAAACTCCAAAGGATCTTGAGATCACAGTTAGTGCAGTTTTTACCCAGGTGGGCTCAACACAAATGTACTCCACACTTTCAAGATTGCTTTTGTAAGATAAATAAAAGGCACATAAAAGAGTAATATTTTACTTCCACTCAATTATTTTGCACTACTGTCTGCTAGTCATTGTGACAAACTGTGAAAAATATGAGGGTTCTAAATTAGTCTGCACAGCATTGATTGTTCACGTCAAAAAGTATCATTATGCTCAAAGATTAGCAGTATCAGTTTTTTGACACTCAGCAGAAAGTTGGTTAAAATAATAAAAGAAAAAAAAAATCTCTACTCTATAAGACGTTTGTCAAACACCAAAGAACAGTCTGTGAAAACAGTATCTTTTGGTTGGTAAAGAGCCACGTTGTGCAGTTAGCAGCTGGTGGACTACAATGGAATGAGTCTCGCCATCTGGTTTGAGACAGAACAGACTACGGATCAGTGTTCAGGGTCCTCAGAAAGGAACGAAAATGATTCAGGCAAATGTGCGTGCTAGGACTAAATAACTTGTCAGCCGGTTCTCGTTGCCCGAAGTCTCTCGGTTGAGACATCGCAGTGACAAAATGTGTCACTTTTCAAAGGAAACATTTTGACGTAGTGCTGCAGCTTATTTATTGTACCAGGACTAAAGGATCAGACCTGGTTTTAACCGTTTTGTTTTGTTTGTTCTCAGGTGTATTGTGACATGAAGACCAGAGGTGGCGGGTGGACGGTGCTGCAGCACCGAAGGAACGGCTCAGTCGACTTCCACCGCAGCTGGAACGACTACAAAATGGTACGTGTTCAAGGCATCGAGGGTGCACCGCTATCGTAAGGTCATGTGGACCCTGGTGCTGCAGGCCTGCACAGGAGGTTTCAATAACTGTCCATGGGTGGTTTGGCATGAGAAGGCGTGGGAGAGCAGCTATCCTGTGATCCCAGGTGACCTGTGGTTGTTGTATTTGGCTGCCCTCGTGTTCCCTATCACCCCCCATGTTATTGCACCTGCTCTCGTTCCCTCTCTCTATGTCAACCCCCACGAACAGACACACACACACATCGCTCATACACAAACCACTAATGTTTTCCAACACCGACTCTCAGGACGCTATTATTTGTATCAGTCCTCAAGCTTGCAAAAGTTTTCCTGCAAAACAGTCTAAACGTGCGCACAAGAGTCCTCAAAGTAGTCCTGGTGTTTTGGCTCTGTCAGACATGTTTTCACACTTATGGCTTTTGTTTTGGCCAGAGCTTAAATTATGTTTTACTAGATGTGACTACAATGCTTTTTTTTTTTTTTCCAAATGGAACATGTAGTCGTTTTGTTCAAGGAAAGCAGCATGCAGTCCGCTCTGACTGTTAAATTGCGCACAGAAGAAATGAGCGATGCAGGTTTTGTGGGGTTTTGACTGGATGTGGTGTTATGTGTCTGATCGGCCCCGGCAAATCAACTGCAATTGCATTTGCAAACCCAAAGAGTGACGCTCAAAGAAATAACAGTTAAAAAAAAAAAAAGACATGAAAACTTCTTTTAGGGACAATATTTTTACAAGTGGATGATAAACATTTGACTCCAGCTGGGGGCGTGGGAGCCCAGGGGCCTCCGTAGATGGCAGATAATGTATGCAATAAAATGCTCTGCTGTTTTAGACTTTGCTCCATTTTCTCAGAAGCTGTGATTAGACTTGGTCAAATGTTGCACCCCGGGGTTCTAGTCAGGTGATAAATGCTTCACACCTCTTTGCACTACATCTTCCCACAGTCAAGAGCAACAACTAAGACAAAGTGTGACAGCCAGATGTGTAGTTCCAAGAATTTGTCCTAGCCCAATAAACTTTGTACTTTTCAGAGACAGATATTGGTTACTTAAAATTCTACACTTGCAGCACGAGTGCAAAGAGCTAGTATATCTGCAAAACCCGAACACATCACCCACAAAACATATCAGTTTAAGCACTTAGGGTAGACAATGCAGAACGCTGAAGCATTGTGTGGGAAACCAACATATAGCTAATTATTGTATTTATTAGGAGTGTGCCAAAAAATTGATTTGCATAAGAATCGCGATTCTCTTACTATAATTCAGAATCAAAATAAAACATCCCAAAATCATAAATAAAACACAGAGAGATTCCACCGGCGCTGTCTTTTCTATTCCGAACTCCAGGGAAGTTCAGGAACCCCGCAAATGCACAAAGTCAAGCTGTGAACTAACGGTACACCACGCCCTTCCATAAAGAGCTCCGTGCAGTGTGACCGGTCCGAAGCTTGTGGACGCGCTTTATGCTCAGGCAGCAGTGTTGATACTTTGCTTCAACTACTTTTTTGTGTCAAAAGTATGACGTGAAAACTTTTGAGGAATGCTTAACTGGCATTTGTACGATTGTGTGATTCTTCACTAAATAACTACAATGACTCTCCAGTAGCTAAAAAGCCCTGGATGGAAATTGCAACGTCGTTGTCCATGGAATAGGCTATCGGCAAAAATGTGCGTCAGCCTCTCTGAGTCCACTCCGTAAAAGAGAAACGGAGAATTTAGGCAGCGGAAACACTTTGTCTCCATTTGTCAGTCCGCCTTGCAGAACTGACAAGATTGTATCATGAGGATCCTTTGCACACTTATAGATTGAAGCAGAAAACATTATGAATAAATCCTGAATAAAATCCTGGCCACCCCCCAAAAAAAAATCTGAATTGAATTTAATCATGAAATAGTAAGAGATTCCCACTCCTAATATGTAATAGTTATCATCTTCCATATAACCATATCACTTTTCAAAAATGCTATGGTGAATTTCTTTCCACTTTTATTAACAAGACCATTTTCGCTCATTAATTTATCTATAGTCGCCTTATTGTTCCACAAAGTTTATTTCTGGACTTTACCCTCACAACACCTCCTGTCCTTCTGCTAGCCGTTCTGCTGCTGATTTGCTGATGGCTTTGGGATTATTATCCTGTTTGTCTGATCCATTTGCAGTCAGGCTTCAGCTGTCAGACAGATGGCCCCATATTTGACAGCGAAATGCTTTGGTATATAGAGGAGTTCATGTCCGACTCAGTGACTGCAAGGTGTCAGGGTCTTGTGGTCTCAAAACAAGCCGTCCGGCCTGCCTCCCCTGCTGCGCTTGACAGTTGGTATGAGGTGTTAGTGCTGAAATATTGTTTGGCTTTTGCCAAATGCACTCCAGCGAAACGTCTCTACTTTTTGGCTCATCTGTCCAAAGGACATTCTTCCAGAAGCCTTGCGGTTTGCTCAGATGTAACTCAGCAAACTTGCACTGCATTGTTTTATTTTTAAATAGAACAGACTTTCTACTGGCATCCTTTCTAAACAAGCAGTACCTATCCAAACTTTTTTTTTTTCCTTTTTCTCAGGACACTTTCTGAACTTTGCAATTCAGCCTGAAACCTGAGGCTGACTTTTGATTCTGAAATTCGTCTCTTGGGCTTTTGATTGAGCATTGCTTTCTCTGATCTTGGTGTAATTTTGCCAGCACGTCCTAATCCGTGTCTCCAGTGTTTTAATATTCTTCACTTTGTTTTCCCACTTCAATCACTGTTTATATATTAAAGCAGCAATAATTGCCTCTCGAAGATCGCTCATGATGCCCCCAACCACCTCACCCACCTCTGCTTCTTTGGCCGGCTTGCACTTTTTTATCACTCAAAGGTATTTTGATTTACAGCACATAAAGGTGCTGTAAATCAAAGAGTGTCAATTTTTTTTTTCCACTCATCCCTCTATCTTCAATGTACGGAGCAGAAAGTAAATAAAGCTCTGTTTTCCTTTTTCTTCAGCAAATCAATTCGATTTCCTTCTATTTGTTTCACAAAAGTTACACTAATGACCCGAAAACGACGTCACTTAATCTCATGCAGCACAATGCAGACATTCTGCCTGTAGCTCCAAACAGAATTACTTCAAGAATTCATTCACCTCGACTGAAATGACAGGGGAGTGGATTTAGTTTTATTATTATTATAATTGTTATCACTTGGGGGCATTTGACTGTATGCAGAACTCTTAATTCTCAAATAGATTATTAAGTACAAAACATAAATAAAGTGACTGATGCTATTTGCACCTGGTAACCCTGAAAATGTTACTTCCCAACACATTGTACCTTACACACTACAGGGCTTCATAGATGAAACAAAACTTTGCTACACAAAATCTGCTTCATTTTTGTTTGTCATCACTTTGTCAATAATTTTGATTTATCTACAGTTTATAGCATGATAGGCTTTCAAGAAATACTTAGGGGTGAACCAATACATCAGCCCTGATTGCCTTGATGTTGGGAGTTTGGCCATTAGACAATACATGCTGTATTACAGTATTTGTGAGGGAGTTAAATCTGTAATATTTTTTTTTTCTTTGGTGTGTGAAAATGTGTTAAAATGTGCACTTAAACAGTGATATTATAAAATAAATAAATTTAAAAAATAGATGAAGCAATGTGATGTTTGGTGTTTAAGTCTTAAATGATGTTTTTCAATGTCTCAGGTTGAAATCTTGTGGAACTGAACCTGGTGGGAAATATGATTCTTATATTTGCTAAAATAAGCATTTCAATAAAGAGGCCTTAGCCAGACGACATTTTTTAGTAATTTGTCCCTAAGTCGTTCTCAAATGTAAACATTACCTATGCTTTGTTGAATTCATTAATCATTTTTTGCTTCCTTTGCCAAATTTTTGGATACCTTACATCCATGTCAATTCCTCAGTTCCAAAGTGAGTGGATTATTTCTCAAAACTAGTGGTTACTTTAGCTTTTATTTTACTTAAGCTGTGCAGATGGACCACTGATATGACGCAAAGGTAAATCCATGTCTCCGCTGACTGTTCTCTAGCTTTTTGGAGTGGAGTGTTTTACATCCCAGATGCAGTCAACTGTCTTAACACATCAAAATGATAGATGTGCCTGCCCAAAGTGAGCTCCATTTACATATTAACTCCAAAAAATACTTGGCCAGCAGCTGAAAAAAACATTCCCTTTTGTTAAAATATGTTTGTTTTTTTTCTCAGTTGTTTTTTTTTCCTGTCTTTTGCTGAATCCAGGGCTTTGGAGAGCCATCAGGGGAACACTGGCTGGGAAACGATATCATTCACAAGCTGACCAGCTCACAGGAATACAGTCTGCACATCCAGCTCCGAGACAGAGAGGGGAACGAAGCCTACTCACATTACGACCGCTTCTACATCGACAGAGAAGTCAACAACTACAGGTAATATCACATCATATTATCTTTTAGAGAATATATATTTTTTACACTTTGGCTTAGTCAGTGTATTTATTTTTTTGGTTGATCATAAGGTTAAAAACGAAGTGCCCCACAAACATATTCCTAAAAACTGAACATTTTGAAAAGTAGTTATTTTGTCAAGTCACAACCACTAACTTGAATTGTTTTGTGTAATGGAGTTGCATTCAACAATGCTGAGACAACACTTTGTAAAACCACTTTTCATCTTCCCATTTACTCCTATAAACACAACCATTCTCCTATATACAGCCCTGCTGTCGCTAATGAAGAAAAGTGTCACCATAACATAATCATTGCCACCGTTATATTTCACTTCAGCGACTATAAGATCAGTGTAGCATGCAATACTAGTTTTTTGCCAGATAGCGTTTCACGTGTGTTGGTAAACTGCACTTTCTTCCACAATGCTATTGCGTCAATCTGGAAAACTGAGAAACTGATCAGAACTTCTGATTTAAGATTTTAAAATGATGTCATCAGACAGTCAAACATTTAAATATATGTCCAAATTCTGGCATTTTGAAGACTAAAATGGAAAAAAATAATTAAGAATACAAATAATAAGCATGATTACAAAATAAAAGTTTTCCATAAAACTATGAAACTAATATTTCGAGTCGGTACTGCAAATCATACTGTATGTTAGAACAGCGTGAAGTACTTCCAGTGTCACGTGACACAGCAGAGTCAGGAGGTAGAAAACTACTTTAGAAAAAACAAACAAACCTTGTGCACTAACAAGAAGTCTTAAGTTAGTGTCTGTATCATATGCATTTTGTTTTCTTCATTCAGGAAAGTTACTCACAGTGGAAAGAATATTCAGAAATTTAACTCAAGTAAAAGAAGCAACAATATCTAAAAAATATTACTCAAGTAAAAGTAAAAAGTATGGTATAGTAAAACAGTGAAACAAAAAAAACTACCTTTTTTTTCAAAAGGTTGTGCAAGTAAAGTAACTGAGTAAATATAACCATTTACTACTGACCTCTCGATTGTGGATTATATATTAATAGTTGTCCTGTCAACAGTTATCCCATCTAGGCTGTGGATCTCTGCAGCATCCAGGTTTGGGTTTACAGTCTTGGTTGCTGTATTCCAGCCCTGATTTACTAATTCTGGAGCCACATGGTTGCACTAGAGTACATAAAGGGGTTTTAAAATTAAAGGGGACTGAATAAAGTCCAGATTTTTTGTAATAATTTGAAAACAAAAAACACAAATTTCCCTTCCATTTCATGAATGTGCACCACTTTGTGCTGACTTGTCAAATAAGATGGAAATAAAAAGCACTGAAGTCGGTGAATGACATCTGACTTGAACGGGGTCGTCATGAGGGTCTGTCTTCACACCCACAGGATGTACAGATATGACTTATAACGACTTGCTAAGAGGAGGTTGTACAATGACTTCACAGACGTCACAGCTGCTCCGGCTGCCCCTGAAATTGCCCACGGGGAGCCACATCCCTCCCCGCACCCCACCCCCACCGGTGTTCAACTGTAAACCTCAGCCGTAGCTGCCACTGCTGGGAAGTGACAAATTAAACAGAGCTCCCCCCGGTAACCGTCCAGTCGCTAACGTTATTATGTTTGGTTGTGCCGAGGCGATGCGTCTTCTGGAAGGAAAGTTCAATTTAATATAAAGTCTTGCTCTTGTTTAGTGAGTGTTTATAGAGGCTGATGATCTGAGGGATGACAAATCATGATCACATCACATGTAGGAGTAGGCTTTGAAAACCATTAATAGTGCAGCAAATTGCTTTTCCCCGAGTTTCTTCCACGTAATTAGCGCAATAAAACAGAGTGTTTCACCACTTCGCTTCGGGCTGCTCCGTGTGAGACGATGCACCTGAATGTGTGTAATCACCCCTCTTCGCCCTGCTACTTCTGAGATCACATTCTGTTTAACTCCTACCAGCTTTATGTGCGCACTGGAAAATGCCGATTTGACCCCATGGGTTGGTATTATTACTCCCGAGCCGCTGATCCGGGTGCTCCGCAGGAAGTCGGCGGCAGAAATTATGGTTCCCAGCTGGATCCAGTGCACTCCCCGGAGCAGTGTGGCGCTTTTCACCTAGAACTCAGTTAACAAGATTCATACATAAATCATTGGGATGGCAGAAAACCTCCTCCTTTGAGGTTGCTAAAAATACCTGTCCTTATAGTGAAGAAAGTGGTGGACATTCCGGTAACGCAACCCGTTCTTTGTCACTATGTTTTTAATAACATAAAAAGAGCCCTACCTTGTTCTGCAGATTTAGTAGAATAGCTCAAGCTAATATGAATGTTTTCTAAAAGGGTTATAAGAGCTGGAAGCCTCCATCGTCCACATGATGCTGTGAAAAAAAGAGTCTCCTTCCCCTACATATTTATTTAGTTTTTGGAAATACTTTTTTGTCACGTTATGCTAATGTTCAAACAAAAAAATGAACTATTTTCAAATAATGGTTTTATTTAAAACGCTACATTTATTTTAATTTGCCGCACCCCAAGTAAGAAATCAATTAAACAGAACATGTCTGAAAATATGAACAGCTAAAAAAAAAGAAACTCCCCGAGAGTTATTAAACATAAATGAAGAAAACATGGAACAGCGATGAAGCGTCGCAGGAGTGAACTAGCAAAACTGCTCCAAGACCTTATCAGCAACTAATCAAAAAGATCCATCGTTTGCTTTACCTAAAGTCGGGTTCATGATTCGATGATAAGGATCCACAAATTCCACCTTCAAGTATCCTAAAAGAAGTCCTAGTCAGAGTCCAGGCTTATATCTCCCTCAGATCTTGTGAAGTTACATTAGACAAATCTTCAAAGAGGAGTGGACCAGCATTTATTGACAGTGATGTAAAACACTCACTGACAGCCATCACAAACTCTTCTGCCGCTGTCAGTTTTTATGTGGATACATTTTTTTTGGTTATTTTCTTAATAAATGAAATCATACTTTGAAAACTGCACTTAGTTTTTTTGTGATATTATTGTGATTAAAAAGCAAAAAAAAAAAATCTGTAATGGGGGCAAATTCTTTTTCACATAAAAACACCCTCGTGTTCCACATTCCAACAGGATATCATTTATATAGCCTCTAATTAGAAGCGTCCAATTTCCCCTCATGCCGCTAATCCATTACGAGGGGAAAAAAATAAATAAATCAACTATTTTTCATCCCCTGACAAAATTCCCAAATCCCTTTGCTATTCCGTCATCACTCCCCTCCCCGCTGCTGTCATTTCGAGCTTTGCTCTCGCATCCCTTCATGACGTGTTGTCCTGCCCTTTGAACCTACAAATTTGAGAGGAGGATTTTTCATTTAGTCATCACAGACAGCGAGCCTCTGGGCGACAGAGCAGGGGAGCAGGGGGAGTGCGTGTGAGGGGACACACAGAAGAAGAGCTCTGCTCTAACTGGAACAGAATTACGAGGGCAGAGGAGAGGCTGCGCGGCCGGGCCGAAGCCCTCAACCACCACCCTCTTCAAAGCAGCTCTGACTCACACTCAGGTGGACAAATGAAAGACGCGGAGAGCCTCGCATGCGCACGCATTCAATCACCCCATGTTTTGTGAGAGGAGAGCAACTGGAACTTGGGCAGGAACTCTTCTTCCTTTTCTTTTTTTTTTTTTTCAAACCGGGTTGTTTTTCAAAGCACGGCATGGAAGGAAAATAATGAGATTTCTTTCGCTTTGTTTTCACACTGATGTTTAGCAACAATATGATCCTGAGGCTCAGACATCCTACAGTGGCTTTCAAGAGAATATAACCTAGCTTTTTTTTTTTTTTTTTTTTTTGCAGGGTTGTTCTGCATTATCGTTGTCTGTGTGGAAGAGTGTTGAGTTTGGATTTATTATGGTGCAAAGTAGACAGGATCCAAAATAACACCTCTTTACTTTGATACTAAATGCTAAAAAAGGATCACCCACATCAAAAGCATTAGATTAAACTCTGTTTAAGCTGCTTTTTTTTTCTTGTCTTTTTTCCAAATTAAATCGTCGAGTCATATTTCCCCCCCCCCAGGCACTGACAAATCAAACAAAGACAAAACAATAAAAGTAGATCAAAAGCCCCTCTGGATACACATCATCCATTCAGTATTCTGTTGTACAAAAGAACAAACATTGATGGCGATATCAGCTTACCTAAAGTTGCGCTAAGAAGTACACACACTAAAATGTTTGGGATGTAAAATGATGCTATCATAATTAATCATTTCAAAAGGTTTCCACTTTACTAAAACATAATGTCCTGAAAGCTGAAAATTGAGTAGAAATATAAATAATAAGACCTCCATAAACCCCATTCCGCAACTTCCAACTAAAACTTTGCTAAAGTATTTTTTAACATCAGCTTTCAGTCCTGTTGTGATCCGTGAATCTGACTAACCACAGGAATAGCTCAGAGGATTTCTTCAACTAAAAAGTTGAAAGTTAAAGGCTCCAGGTCCTCTCTTTGTACAAATGTATCAGTCAGGAGAAGGGTACAAATAATTCTAAATGTACAAAATCTAGATGGCACAATGATGACAATCAAAAAGATGAAGCAAAATACACATTTACACTTTTTCGGAGAATTTGCAAAAAGATGAGAGGAAAAACTAGACAGTGAGGCCAAAAGCAGTATTTAAGGATTTATGCAAAATGCTTGTTTTGTTCTGCAAGTGACATAAATCTTCAGTATTATTCATGTAACTGAAGATTATATCAGTTATAATATAATAACTGATGTAACTACTTCCAAATGACTCTTTGGAAGTAGTTTCTTCCAAAGAGTCATTCCCAGCATGGCTAAAATCTTTTAAAATCCCATGGAAAGGCACATTAGGGTCTGATAAAATTAAACATAAATGTCAGGTCACAGTTCCAAATGGTTTCACATTTGCTTCCATTTCAGATGGATAATGAATATTTATCAAATTTGGTCACATTGTGGGGAAAAAAGTTTTTCTCATGATCAATTATGGTCACTTTTTTAAACAAAACATTTCAATGAGTGTATTTAAACTTCTAAGATCAGCTATGCCTACCAATGAGTGCTTTTGTTATGAATATACAGCTTATGGTGCAACTCAGTGTCATTTTCACTTCCCAACAAGCTGTCCAACATCGACTCGTTGTACAATACTCAAACCTGGCTGCGCTGTTTTTACAAAAGTTTCTTTTGTTTTTTTAATTTTCTTCCACTCTGGCTAGCCTTCATGCCGACGGATTCAGCGGCACTGCCGGCAAAACCAGCAGTCTCACCCACACCGGGAGCCAGTTCAGCACCAAGGACAGAGACAACGACCGCTGCACGTGCAAGTGCGCTCAACTCGCCTCGGGAGGTGCGAACCGTCAATCGTCCGCTCCGATCGTCCGCCCCCGTCTCAATCTGTCTCTCTTTTACAACCCGTCCTGTTGAACATTTTTATTTGTCCTCTTGTAAATGTCCCGCGGAGCTTTTTATTTTCCCTTTGCTCCGGTATAAAGTTACTGCTGACTTATAGCTGTACATTTACATGTTCGATTTCATGAGCTGAAATTTGACTGATTGTGACTTTCTCCTTGAACTCTCTGGAATTGTCCCTCTTGCAGGATGGTGGTTCGACGCCTGTGGCCCATCCAACCTGAATGGCATATATTACCCCGTTTCATCCAATGTACTTCGCTTTAATGGCATTAAGTGGTACTACTGGAAGGGTCCAAATCTGCTGGCTACCATGACAACCATGATGGTGCGCCCTGCTGACTTCAGATGAAATTGTCGTGTAGCTCGATGGATCGTTGGGAACTTAATGTTGCAGATGAATGTAATTAATCAGCCAACGGCAATGAATAAAAAATATATCGGGCCAAGAAGTCTTCCAACTTAGACCACCATACAGTCTGTTCATACGCTAAAGAGGGACTCATACAAGTGTTTCTGAAAGAATCATTCTTCTGTCACCACATTGGACTTTTAGTAACAAAATGTGGACTAAAAGATCTTCAAGAGCAGTACTCTGTTGTTTCAGACATGTCATGTTACTTTTGCTTTCACTTTACAAATGAGTGGAGTAGATTTATGCACTTAAACTTTGTTAAATTTAGGAATTAAAACAATGTATGCGACTAGGAAATGTAAAAAAAATAATAATAACAAGAAAACCGTTTTTATAGACAGAAGTGATAAAACTTTTCAATAATGTGTGGCACTGTAACCAAAATACTTGGAGGAAATACAGCAAGCATGTTGAAACGCTACAGTGATGAAGAATGTTGTGTAATGGAGTACTGCAAATAGGCCTATTGGTTAAGGTTTGGAATAAAAATCACCTGGTTTTACAAGCGTAAATGTAAAATAAGATACATTTAATTGCAATATAAAATGCCCAGTCACCAAACTACTTGCTTATGTTTAGGATCTGATGAGGTTTTTATCATTTGAAATGTTTCCGACACCTGGAAAACATTGCGAAGGAGTTCAGGGATTACATATTTTGTCTAATGTAGTGTTGTGAGCAAAACAAATGGTTATGATTGTGGATTGAAAATAAAGTAGAGGAATATCAGTGGTTAAAATGAAAGCAGAAATAGAGAGAGGTCTTTTCCTATGATGTTAAATATTGTGGCCAAAATTTGTGGTAAGATTTAGGAGTTCAAATAACTTGGTTAGCCATATGAGACAGTGTAAATATTGTGAAAGACTGCAAAGATTCATCATGTGCAGCGTTATGTGCAGGGTTATGATTGATGCACTTGGTTAGGTTAATTTAAGGCAAAGGAAACATGGCAAACATCATGTTAGATGGCAATGAGAAACATTCTTTTTCATACAGAGTTGTGAGCAAAACAGTAACGTTTAGTAACTAAAATACGGTTCTCAAGATAACCCTCATAGTGTGAAAGACTTTAAAGATTGAGATATGGTGGTTTGTACACTGTACAGCGCTTTGACTAAAATAAAATATAAATATATAATTTTGAATGAAAAGGATTAAACAGATTATTAATGAATACAAAGACAAAGTATTTCATGTAATGCACAAAGATATGAGGAAAATACTTGCTTAATTTTAAGAACCAAAAGAATCTAATCAATTGGAGAAAACAATCCACACCTTTGGAGCGACATTGATCGTGTTTTATGGTTGTGGAGTCCAAGCAAGATGTTTAGAGGTTGTAGATATTATGTAAATATTTCTTAAAGAATGCATATGGTGTCATGCAGTGTATTTTGAAGTAAGTGTTTGGTGTAGGAAAAAAATTAAGCTTGATTAGATGTTAAAAAAGATTGTTTTTAGGACTTAATACTTCAAAAAGTTACAACCACATGGCAGTAGGACATAAAACAGGTTGACAAGGTACATTTTGGCAAAAGATATGACTAACACAGCTTACTAGAACACTTAGTGTATCTCACGCTAAGTGGGGAAAATAACCATCTCGCTAACTCACAAAGATATGCTGTTTGTGTAAAGAGTGAAATTTACTGGATTTCATACTCTGCACTTTCTGCACAATTAAAATTAGGTATGAGAAATTATTAGACTCATGGATCTTGTTATCCTACTCAAAGCAACAATGATTTTATCCTGCTGCTTTCGAATGCAATCAATAACTTGCCTCCTAAAATACCTTCAGGGTGAAGCTCTTTGAAAGTTTTAAGGCAGCAAAGTTTTATTGAATGCTATGTGACAGTTTTTTCAGCAGCTCAATGGAAATGTATTCCAGCTTGCAGTTCGGCGGTTTAACGTTGTTCATAACAAACCCATAAAGGACAACAACTATAACTGGCTTTGCCCCTTTACTCAATCAGCCAAAGGGTTTTTTTTTTCAATAAAATATCTCTAATTCATTCAACATACACACCTCTCATAAAACTTTATATGATGGAGGTTATGGTCATAAAAGTACAACATACTCTTTTGCTGGTGGGATTTACTGTGTAGAAGGAATCGTTTGTAAAAATAAATAAATAAAAACAAAACCATCTGGAAACAAGAATGTGAATTTAATTTTGATTTTTGATGAAACTATATATATAAAAAAAGATCATATGCGTTGTTTGTTGCCACCCACAGCGTCAGGTGTTTGTTTTCACGTTAACTACATCAACTTCCGTGAGCCACATGAGCCGCAACGGCGAAGTCAAACGAGGACTGCTTTGCCGCACTGATCTGATGAATCATCCAATAACCCTCATCCCTGTGGTGGCCCATTAGAAAGCGGAAGGGTTGCACCTCGGCTCACTGTAACTTGCATCTGCCAGCTTGCGCTCGGGGGGGCCGCAGCCGCTGCTAAGTGGAGAATGACTCATGAAGATGTCGGACGGCCGTAGCTACAATATGGGATAACGTCTGAGCTTCATTTGCTGAGCACAAGACAGAACGCGAGAGCCACTAAGCGTCTAATGTTCTCTGCGTGATTCATCTCTGCTGCCGCCGTGGGTTTAACACAGCTGCAGAGATGTGACAATACGTGAGGCGTCCTGCTGATTTGACACAGTTTTTAATTGTAGTCGTTGTCAGAGGTACACCTCGTAACGTGTTTGACTTCTTTAAAAAAAAAAAAGCTGTATGTGTTCTAAATAAAATCAAATAAAGATTTTGTTACAGTGCTTGGTCTGTTTAAATAATTACCCAGGCGGCATACAGCATAAGTACAAATATCAGGGATGGATTCAGAGGCTTGATATTTATGGTCCACCCGTTTGGACGATGGACCCGAGCCGTTTAACAGATTGTGCGAGTCGAAAAGCAGCCCTCCCCCCAACTCGTGTGGTCGCTGCGCTTGCATGCAGTGACCCCCATGCTAAACAAGTTTATCACGACCTCCAAGGCTTGGACAGGTGATAGATCATTGCACGGGGGGAGGCCAGTGGTGAATCCATCAAAGAGACTTTCATAAAGACGGCTTGATTTGGCCTGCTAGCCCAACAAATGGAATGGTGTTCGGGTCCAGTGAAGCAAACCAGAGTGTGGGTCAAATTGCTTGTCTGCTCGTCTTAAGTCTTAATTCTAGTTTATTAGGTGGGTGTTTTGTATGCAAAGACAGGGAAACAGCTAAATTCAGATATTTATCATATTCTGATAAAAGCATGTCACTGTGTGCTAATATTTTCTCTCAATGAATGATTATAATATAATATAACTTCTTTGTGTTAAGTGTAGTCTATTACTGAACACAGTAGGACACCAGCAAAATGTTTAAAAACCAGCTGCTGACATTTAGGTCTACAGATTGTTTTTCAAGAGCTTTTTGTTGACAAACTAAACTGTTTACAATTTAATGTGTTAGGTTTTTTGTGCTGGCCCAACAAATGAAATTCAACTGGTTTCAACAAACCACTGATTTTTCCAATTCTTTCTTTCTACCTCTATGTGTTTATGCACTAAGTGTAGACATATGAACTGACAGTGACAATCTAAGAAGTCTGCACATATACAGACTAGTTCCAAGGCTAGTACAATGTACTCCATGAAAAACAGAATACATAACAGAGTTAGTAATAGAAGCCAGAGCCAAGTCTGGAACAATGAAAACCACTGTAAGAGTTCAACATGCGAGGTGACTGACTCGTCATCTGAGGAGACAAAGTGTGTGCAAGGTGTAAAATAATGGAATGTTAGCAATAGCTTACAGCTTTTGATAACAGGTCTAAATCCTAGGATTTAGGCAATTATGCTGGTCCTTGTCTGGACCTTTTGTGCAGGTGTGAGCACACTCAAGCGCACTTTGGTGCAGACCAAACAACCGGACTGAGACTCATTCTTTAGGTGGTTTCAGTTGGCTTCTGAACAAACAAACCCTGGTGCAGTTTGCTTCTGGTGTGAATACAGATCGGCCTCAATCCAAGCTAACTACAGGAAATATATACCGTACATCTTTTTGGACTTCACGAGCCACTGTCCTGGGTGACATGGTAAAAATTAGCCCGTCAGTGTTGCTGGCGCTATCACTGCATATACTGACTGAAATGAGATCATACCTAAGCTGCTAAGTTAGATTTACTCTGTAAACAAACACAATATTTACTATTTTAAAACATATGAAACTATTTAAAATAGTTTTGGAGTGGTTTTATCATGACTTCAACTAGAATATTTTGCAATAAAACACAAAAATCACTATTTTCTTGGAAATCAATGGCTTTTCTTTGTTTTTTATTGTCCTCCATTTTCACTCTCTCAACTTTTTTGCTGGTTTTAACATGACACGTCGCATGTTTGACGTCTGTGAATGAGTTGTGCATATGTGGAGTACATACTCGCCAGTCACTTTATTAAATACACCTGTTCAGTGGCTTGAGAATTTGCTAATTATGAATCAACCAATTACAGCTCAAACCAAGCGTCAGGGCGGGGAAGCAAGCAGATTGAAAGATAAGCCTGTCTGGCTCCAACAAGACTGTCATTTCCAAATTCACTGAAAATCGGCGAAGCTGCTGCTCATCTGGGGCTTTGTCATACTAGCAGCTCCTGAGTTTGTGGAAAATATTTTTTAAAAAGCGAGCATCAGGTGGACAAATGTCCCTTGTTGATATTGGAGGAGAATGGGCAGACTGCTGTGATTATAGAAAGGCAATGGCGGCAAAAATAACCACTCATTACAACTATGTGTTGCAGAATATCATCTCTGAAAGCAGGAACACATTGAATCTTGACGTAGATGGGCCACACACAGGCACATTAAAATTGGACAACAACAAATCGGAAAACAAATGGCATAAACAAGACAGAATCATGCATCCATCATATCTCGTAACAATGGTTCAAGCTGCTGGTGGTACTGTAATGACGAGGGGGTTATTTTCTTGTCCCAATTGGAGGTAAGAGACACTTTGGGTCTCTTATCTCCAATTTAGAATCATTTCAAATCGGAACTACTTAAGTTCTGCTGCTGACCATCTCCAACCCTTTCATCAACTCAGCAAGGGTCTATTTTCTTCTTTGCGCTACTTCCAGCAGGATACTGTACCATTGTCACAGCATTAAAATGTTTTGTGACAATTATCTCTACAATCAAACATTTCCATCCAACAAAAGCAGGACAATAGTATGATAGAGCTGGACACAACATTGTCACAAAAGTCATATCACCCGTCATCAATCTTGCTCTGACGCTTCAAATTAAACACTTAAAATCTCAAGTAAGATATTACAGATTAGCTAAAGGAATACTTGAAAACAATCCAATGTAGCCATCTTAGCTGAGTTCTGGATTGCTTGAGTTTTTCCCACCAATCATATGATTAATTGCCACGCCACGGATGCACCAACTAAATTAAATGCGACTGAGAAAAAAAAAAAAAAAAAAAATATATATATATATATATATATATATATCTTCGTGTAGGTGGGTGGAAAGACAGGATAAAAAGGGTGGACATCCTCACATACACACACCATGTTGACCTGTTGTGTATATTAACCTGTATGAGCACCGCGTCACCTGAGCAGTTTCTGCTCCGCTGGTGCTTAAAGACTCGCCTGAGGATTTATCATCAGACGCAGCTAAGATAGCTAGATGCAGAAAAGAGGAGGGAGGAAAATGTGTGCTGCAACAGGAGAGAGAGGGTGAAGGAGAGAATGGGAGAGAGAGCTTGTGCTCATAAGTCCCTGTCTCCCTCTTGTTCTAGGGGTGTCTTTGATTCATAAGGGCTCTGAAGGCTGGCCAGGGCAGGGTCCAGGTACAGCTTTTTGGCAAGAGAAGAAGAAAAGGGAGGGCAAGGGGCCAGTTTTGTAATACTGTCCTTGCATGTGTCAGCATGCAGTGCATTTAACAATAGTCATCAAAAAAAGCAATACTGTCCATATTTCAGCGTCTCATGCGATACATCAGCTCCAATGTCTTTGAAGTTTTTCTTTATGGGAGGAGAAAAGGCAGAACAGCCGCTGTCGTATCACATTTGAAAGAAGGACAAGAAAAACACTTTAAAAAATGAATAAATAAAATAGCCGCTTCTGGCCACTTGGGGGCACTAGTGGCACAAACAAGCTCACTTTCCCCAACCTGACACTCGCACTTGCTGGAGTGAAGTGATGTGGATCTGGCTGCTGCTGCTGCTGCTGCTGCTGTTGCTGCGGCGGCGGCTTGTTCTTTCTGTCTTTCCCCTCCACCACGGGTCTGGATTATATAACTCTGCATTCATTAACACATCTTCTGCCATGTGCTGCCCTCCCAGCAGATGGTTAACTGAAGGCTTCATAGGACATCAGAGAGGAGAGAAAAGGGCCCAGGGAGGGGCAAGGGTTGGGGGGGACCACCTCACAAAAATGACATTCGAATTCCTCTTAAGGATGAGCAGCTTAAATCAACTGGTGACTTTGAGAAAGGTGATGATACAAAATCGATGGACGTTTTCCTGACTTTATGCAGTTGTGAAAAGACATTACACATACTCTGATATTAACAAAAATGACATCCCATTATGGCTATGAGAATCACTGCATGGCAGCTGTCATTAGCCGACTCCAGTGTATCCAAAAATCATTTCTGTTAATATACGTGCTCGCAAACATCTTCTGTTTTTTTTTTTCCCCACTCATCTTAAAAAACAACCAATACTCCTCCCTACTTTTCACCTTGGATTTATGTGAACAGCCTGCATTCCTTTACCAAGTCATGTGTAATTTAGACATAAAGATGCCACGATGAGATGAGTGGCTTGAATGCTGTTCAGCTAAGTGTTGGAGTAGGCATTCAAAATACAGTATTGTCACCAGGGATGTGCTGACTCTATCACGACAATCAGCAATCACAACAGGGAATGTCAAGATTTATGATTGTATGGCATCTACTTGTACCATCTGAGGGAGGAAGAGATGTGTCCATGCCAGGTAACGGCTATGAAGATGTTGACTCACGTTGTGCAGCAATGGTTTGCCGAAGGACTCCTTCAAAGACACTGCTACAAAAGGCCATTTTTGTTCTTTACTGTATTAAAAAAATGGTTTTAGTGTCTATCTTCTTGACTTTCCAGCTGTACCTTTTCATTTAGCATGTGGTACAACTGCGATACTGTCCCTCCGCTCCCCCAAAAAAGCTTTAAGGCTATCAGGTGTCATGGCCTAAGCTGAGAGAGAACATTAAGTCTAATGTTACAATCAGAAAACCATTGGACATATTCTAATACTAACATTAAAACCCACTTTAATGATTTTTACTCACTGATGCCTAAGTGCTGCCATTCCTCAACTGTCTTGGCAACTAAGCTGTTTATCTCCATGTCAGTCTGAGCCAGGAGATTTTACAGAATGTTAGGACAATGTGCACTCAACCAGTACTCAATACCTTTGGAAATTAGAAGAAAAAGTTAGTTCCAAATTATTACATAGAAAGATTTGTCCCAAAATGTAACTGCAGTGTTTCAAAGAGCGGCAATGGTAAACACATTTTCAATTCCAATCCTCAGAATCTACTTTCGTGCACGTTTGAAACATCAGCCATAAAATTGTAAAAAGAAGGCAAAAGGAATTTTCTTGTAAATTAGAGATGCTTCACCTCTCATGCAAAAGATTTCTTCAGTTCTGAACATACGTCTGGAAGTAGCAGCTTCTTAAGTCGTAGTTTGAGCAATCACATGACTAGAGACGTCACTAGTGGGACAAATAGAACACCTGAGTTCCTGGAATTTCCCTCCCTTCAGCTCAAATGTTTAGATTGGTGGTGATGTTAGATTATCCAAAAACGTCCCCAATGGTGCCTTATGAGTTATTTTGTTCATATACCCAAAAGTCTGAGGTGCTGTAAAACAGCAAGGGGTGATGAGTCAAGGCTGCGGAGTACGTGTTAAAAAGATTAAACCTGAGGCCAACTGCTTAGCTTAGTGTTGATTTTTCATATTTAACTCTCAAGCCACCAGACTTCCACATCCAAACATTCACATAACAGTTTTTTGTTAGTGGAATGTTTTAAAGAAACAAGTATAAGTGCATCTTCAACTTTGTCAGTATTTTTTTTTATTTTTTTTAGAATTTTTAGATTAATTTAAGTGCAGAGCTTCTTCACTGATATCCCAGAAACTATATTATTCTTTATCCATACAAGAACCCTTCAATATACAGTCACATCCAAACTAGAATATAATCGAAAAGTATTTGAGTATCCTACTTCAATTTGAAATGTAAAACATGTTTAATAAATACATTCATAACACACAAAGTGGTATATTTCAAGCTGTTATGTCAATAAATGTTAATGACCATGGCTTGCAGGTTATAAATAAAAAAAGCTACATTTCAGTTTCTCTGAAAATAAGAATATTACAATAGACCTTCACTAGTCGGGTAAGCCCCAAAAGCTTAATACTAATGAAACGGTGGATGTTTACAGAGTGCTTTATCCCAGCATAATTACAGAAACAGTTGGGGAAAAAAGAAGAGAGAAAAGAAAAAGTGTGGCAGGAAAAAAAAAATGCACAAGCTACAAGGAGAACTGCAGCCTACAGAGAATTAAAAACTAAAGGCAACTCAGGAGTTTGGTGTAGATTCACAGTGGACTGCTGCTGAAGGCGTTGCTTCAAGAGCCACCACACACAGACGCATCCAGGACATGGGCTAGAAATCGTTTGTTTATTCAATCTTTCTATTGGTCTATTTGCAGTAAACTAAAATAATAAATGAATCCCTCTAATATAAATTTCATGAGATGGCAATTATGTCTTTTTAATGGATTGGGAGGTAGTTGGGTGGGGGTAGGGGGGGCAATGCCAGGAATGGCTGGAACTATGATAAAGTGACCTCAGAGCAGCTCTTCATATACATTAGAGCCAAGCCCCATTTTTCAAATAACTGCGTTTGAGTGAATATCTGTGCGGCTACATTTTCAACTTTATGAAAATAGCAGCTTGCCTCTCGGACGCATTCGCGAGTATGTGGGCAGAGAACAGAAAGGTTGCTCTCTGGAGTCATCACAGCTGTAACAGTGAGGAGAGTCACCACTAAAGGAACACAGCTCAGTGAGAGAAATGCTTGTGGTTTCCCACTCAGCATAAAATGTCACATACCCCCCCCCCAGCTCTCCGAAATGAGTAAGTTTAGTTCTAGTATTCATTGTGATTCTACGTCATTAAGACAGATTTGTATATGATCATCATTTGTCTTTTGTTTTTTTCTAAGAATGGCCACAAACCTGACATTTGAGGCAGAGCCAGCCCATCAAATACAGATGCGCATCTGCCAAATGGGGTAATGTCTGCCTTTGCCTACTCAGTGCTTGGCCAAACCCGTCGAAACAGAGCTTTATCTCCTCGTAAGGGCAAATGCCAAGAACTCTCCACAATTAGTTTTTTAATTGGCTTGAAGAGGCCATTGAAACTCAGGTTGAATAAAGATCCAAACACACATTATCAGGGGATTGTGAATTCAAGCAACTCAGTGCCATCCTATTGCCATCGCGGAACCTATTTAAAAAAAAAAAAAAAAAAAAAGTCACACACATTAAATTTATCTGTGTTTTCATCTTAAAAAATACTTCAATGTTAATGAATATAAGCATAACATACAGAGCTAATTACATATTTAATTCACAATCTAAAACTGGTTGCTGCGTCATCATTTCATCTACCATAACGGTTTTCTTCTGCTAATATGTCCTGCCACTTGTCTGACTCCATGACGCTACTCATAACAATTAATTCTTGTAATTAGAGCCGTTTGTCAGCTTCTTGATGGTGGACATACGCAACAGGTATTTGAATTTACAAGTGCTAATCACAATTGGCTTGGCTCTTGTATTTTCATTATGCACAACAAAGCTGAAGACTTTTTCCTTCATCGGATCCTCCACCATCAAAGCCGTGAATATTGCAAATGTCGCAGCACATATATTTACGTACACCGCATAAAACGCAACATAATCATGTTTCCCTCGCTGTCAAGACACAAAATAAGATTAAAGGAGGGTTAAGGTTAGGGCTAGGGTTTTAGACCAGGGTTTCTATTTTAGATCAGAAAGGATGACTGAAATTTATTTATGTTAGCTAAATACCAGAAAATAATTTGCAAAAGCCCAGATGATGATGATGTAATGGCTTTGCAAGCTTTAACCAGGAATTTATGTATGTAAATGCATAGCTATCATTTCGTTCACAAATAAGATTGGTTCTATGCTGCAGAAATGAAGATGATGGTAAGAGAGGGTGAATATCCACAGTGAAATGAGTCCTGCACTGACGTGACCTGAAAGGAAAGAAGCTATCATGCTAAAATAATAAAGCAGACAGATTACAGTTTGCAAGTGCAGGCAAGAGACAAATGTCTTAAATATTGTAGCCATTTCCTGGAATAGGTTGGAAGCTTAAAAACTTGACAACTCTATCCTAACTTTTAACAAGGTGGGTGGTCGTTTTATGTTTTGTGGGTCTTTTGGTGGAGAAGGTACTGGTACACTTTTTAAAAAAAAACAATAGTATCAGGCCGAAAAATATTCATAAGGAAATATAGAAGCGGCATTTCAGCACATCATCGAAAAACGTAAAGCTCAGGCGAAAATTGGTCTTTTAAAGTGATGCTGACCTGTAGCATAAAGCTTAAGTAGTTACAGAGTGGCTTAGGGACAACAAAGTTAATCAAATGATACCAACTTCTTTTATGACAGAAAGTGTTGACTGTAACAGCTTCTTCAACGTAAAAAAGTGGAAAAATAATGCTTGACCCTGTACAACCACTGTCTTAATTAGAATATGCATTCCATCTGGTTTTTCCAAGCTAATGTTCACATCTTAAAGTTATTGACACAGCTTATTATTAAATCCCGTTTTAATACATCATGATCTTCACTCATCCTGCCTGATCTTATTACCAACTTGGACTGTTTACCCGACCACTCATCAAAGAATTACAGACAAAGAGGTCAATCACTTTCCCATGGTGAAATCACGCCTCTATAGTGGTGCTCTCCAAGGTTTCCGTCATACAGAGTTCCCTTCTCTGTACGGTCCTGCAGGCATAACAATGCCCAGCATACGGACACAGACTGAACCACACTGCCAAATATGTTTTAGACATGTCCAAAATATCTATGCATTCAAATCTCACTGCTTGCCTACATAAAAGCACTGCAATGTATTGTCCAACATTGAGCAGTCTTTCTATCTACGGGAATTCACTCACTTTGGCATGTGGAATGTTTGAAGAGTCTCCAATGCATGGCAGTTTGCCCCACATATTTAATGTCACCATTAAATGTCTGTGAACATATACATCATGAGATGGGGATATCATGACAACACTAACCTAAAATGATCATCAATTTCGTATCTTTGCTGCCAATAACGATGCACTACGCAAAAACGGTTGCACATTAGAAGCAATACACAAACTTTATAGATGTGACTGAACTTCATATTTTGCAAAATACATCTGATTTGTTTACATTCAGACCCAAGTTAAAAGTGTTACAGATATGCTAAGATATGTGGCAAGATAAGAAGCTGTGCAAAATCAGATATATGATGGAGTTCAAATAATACGCCTCTATCACTTTCCATTATAGCACCAAACTCTGGCAACGACTAGCTGCTGTGCCCAACAATGTGGCACCGAGCGATTTTCTTTTTTGAACTGTGCTATTTTTAGGCATCTCTGCTTCTGACAAAACTCTCCAGAGCTTAAATCCAACAACTGAGCATGTTTCACAATGTGTTTGACTGGACAATGTCTAGTTTGAATTACAACAGTTTGTTGTGTTCGCCATCACTGTGTTTAACAAGAATAAGAGAAAATATTTTATCTGCTAATCTCTGTTAAACCAATTACACACAATATTGAAACTGTGACAAAAATGAGGCACTTTTTTTTTTTTTAGGAGAAAGGGAATTTGTTAGACGATTGTGTCTTAGTTTTTGAAAATATGTCCCATTTTTTAACCATCAAATATGTTGACTTCAGAGAGAACATCCAAGAGTCTACTTAAAGTCTAGGAAAAAGGTTTGGCTACTTTGAAATAAAATTGAGGCTCCAAAGCATATCAGTTTAACATTTTGATTAATCACATTATGCTTTTAGAGATTTACTGTCATCAGTGTTGTGTGTTTTAGATCACTTTCTTCTTAATGTCAAAGAACTGCAAAACTACAAAGCCTAGAAAGTACATAGACAGGAATTAAGAAGGGAACACAGGAAGTGTGGCTCCTGCATTGCCGAAAATATCTCTCAACTGTGGCTTACGCTTTCCTTTCTTCCTTTGCACATTTGCATAATGCCTGCCAAGTGGCTAGTTTGGCACACGTAAAGAAAAACCAGCTGTCTCGCACACTGGCATTTACAACCCATTAGCAGTCCAATCAGAGTAGACTGGACTTCAAAGAGAGAGAGTATCGATTAGGGGCCACGATTTAAAGAGAAAGGAACTAAAAGGATTTAGACAATAACAAGATTAGACGTAGGATTGCCAAAGTAGTACTAGTACAATATAATTTTTCCAAAATTAACAAAAAAGTAAAATCGTCCTGATTTGCATCATCTACTGGGACAAAAATCCTTAACCGATTCTTTTCAGATTCAATAAAGAACACTAGTGATTGTGACGCTTCACAGTCCGGTAATTATGTATATAATAGTATTCCACAAATCCTATACAGATGATTTCTCGTGATGTAGAAACAGCACAAGTTTGACGAAGCCAATGTTATCAAATGCTTTTCTGCACAAACTACACAAAATAATGGCTGATACAACTCCAAGTCTGCAACAAAACCTTTATATTCTTTCCCAAAGATCCAATGCAATTGGTCTCCTCACATTTCATTTTGGACTGTGTAGCTGCACAAACATAGACTGCCCTTTCATTTATACGTTTATCTTCTCCCGCCTCTGTATGCTCTTGAGTTTTCATGCTTCTTTTTTTTCTTTTCTTTGCTTTTCCTACCACACATTTACAATCAGAGTCACTCACAGACAAACACACTCACAAACACACATGCAGTGAGTCACAAAGCTTTCACAGTTGCTTTGTAATGGCTTTGATCAATAATTGATCTGGAGAAATTTCTAGCCGTTCAAAGATTGTAGGGAGCACGTGGAGGCAACCATTTTCCACTTTCTCCCAAGATCCACACAAGAAAGAAGCCCGGTAACGCTGAAAGGCCACAGATCGTTCATCTGCCAAACAGAAGATTTGCTGTTCAATCTCGGGTTCATCATTTCACGTTTCTCAGAGTGTGATTGAGTGCACTGCCTAGCAAGTACAAGGCAATATAAACTAAGGAGTCTTGAATGAATGAACGTAAGTAAATGTGTCTTCCAGTGAAAAAGTGTTTCGGCTAGAACAGTGGACATACACTGTGAGTTCCAAAAGCTTTCATACCCCTTGACATTTTGTAATCTCACCACTACGGACGTCAATATTTGTTGGAACTTTATATGATACACTACGATTAAGAAGGTTAAAAATGTAAAGTGGAAGTAACATTACTCTTGTTTGGGATTTTTTAAATCATTTTTGTAAATACATTTTTTAATGCATCCCCTTTACTTTTGTACCCTTGTTGGTTCAGTGCAACCAACTGCTTACATATAATTAGTAAATATAGATCACCTGCATAGAATTTAATCTCAGGTGAAATAAAGCCGTTCTGTGACGGTCTCAAAAGTTTTTTGTAGAGAAAAAACATGCTTTGAATACCTCACAAAGAGCTGTTCAAGTTATCATCTGAAAGTAGAAATGAAACTGTGAATCTGCAAGCCTACCAGTACAAAGCTATCCACGTAAATGGGTAGGCGGGGTAAAGAGATCGTTGTTCAGAGAAGCAGACAAGATGCCCTCAGAAACTCTGCAGGATCTGCATAGATCCACAGCTCATCTCGGAGAATTTTTCAACAGAACACATATTACTAGACATATTTGTACAGTTGCACAGTAGACAAATCTGGCCTTTATGTAAGAATGGCCAGATGAAAGCCAGAAGAAATCCTGTTGGATGTTTGCTACGTCTTACGCATTGCGCACAGGAACCATGTGGAAGGAAGTGTTCTTCAGAAGGAAGAGAAGTTGGTCAAAGAAGGGTAATCTTCAAATTAAAACCTTTAAGAGGCTTCAGAACACTCAAAACTGGGAGAGAAGTTCACTTTCCAAAAGAGCAGTGATCCTAAACGCACAGCCAGAGTTACAATGGACTGCTTTAGATCCATACATTGGCATGGGTTGAAATGGTTCAGTCAAAGTCCAGACCTAAGTGTAAATTGATTGGGGTACTAAAATGCGCAGCACATGATTTTTTTCTTTATTTGGAAAACAAGCTTCAAGATTTGAATGAACTTGAAAAGTCATGTAGCTCTAACTGGGGAAAACAAAGTGCTGACTCAGACGGGCACGTCTCAAGATCCAGACTTACCGTACTCAAACATTTTTAATAATATTGGTAAAAAATATATAAAAAGAAAAAAAAAAGCATTGCATAATTTTTCACGTGTGTCATTAAATACAAGCTATTTTGTGACATGCAATCCCCCAAAAGTTCATTGAACGGATGTGAGAAAAGGTGAAAAGTTCAAGGATTGCGAATGCTTGTGCAAAGCTCTGAGTGTAGTGCATTTAATATTGATTTTCTGCAACTAAGCCAGCCATAAACTGGTCCTGCAACAACAAAGCACAAATCTTGGCGTATCTGTCATTACCTGCAGCTCTGCGACATGCCAAGTCACATACTTCTGAAAGAAGACAGTGGGCCAAGGTAACATGTCATCTATGGGGATCTTAAATGTCTCAGGAGCTGAGATCTAAAATGTCAGTGGCCCCAGGGTTCAACCGCATCCTCAGTCAGTTTGGTTCGAGAAATTCATCCGGATGCAGCGGCTCGCCCGTGTCACTGCCACTTGACAGCTCAATTTTCTGGCCCCTGAAAAGGACATGTCAGGTTGTCTTGTCATTGTTTTTTTTGTTTTTTTTCCTAGTGCATGAGCATGGAAGCGTAAGGTGATGGATGACAAAAAATTGAAAACCTTTAAATGTTTACTTCTTATTTCCTCCTCCATTTGTGCGTAGCTCTGCATAGAGAGGATTTAATCCAGCAATTTTGCTGTCCTCTTCAGTTTAAATATTTGTCAGTCCCTGGAAAAAACTCTTCAGTAAACACAAAGTACTACACAGGAAAGAGATTTGCGAGTACTAGCGAGGATGGATTGTGTGTTTGTTGATGCAGCCCCCTATGTATGCAATTCCGGAGTGTATTTACCATCACTATCCTTTGTCTTTTTAAACATTACCACATGGAGGGATTCCTTCTGCATTTCCCTGCCCTCTCTCCCCATGCTCAGCCTCAGGAATCCTGAACAGGTGAGGATGAAGAAAGCAAAACGATAACAGACAGTTGAATACCAAACGCTGCTGTCCACAAGCTGTTTACTCCATTGCTGGCTACATGCAGGGTTTGTACAATGGTTGAAAGTTTGTGCCTTCGTGTGTGCGTGTGTGTGTGTGTAGCACTGGAATTATTTGCTGTGCTTGCACAGGTACCAGGGGTGCTGTTGCAGGATACTTGTGAGTGAAGCAGAAGCAGGAGTAAAAGCGAAGGAGAAAGCACAGGCAAAGGAGAGACAGAGAGAGAAAGGTGGGGGGTGAGAGTTGGCAGAGGGAAATGAATGAAAAATTCATTCGTCTGCACATCCCAAAAGCCCTTCTGTCTTCGGCAGGAGTCCTCGGCTTCAAACTGCAGGGCAGGGGTGGTGGGACTTTGCCAGAGGAGATGAGAGGCGCGCACGCAAACACACATGGAGCGAGTGGAAGATGTCGGATGAGGTGTTATCATGGGATCAGAAGTGAGCTGAAAGCAGAGTCAACAGCACAACAGCAGTATCTATAACAACAACAGGATGCTATCCAGAACATCCTGATAGCCTTCTGGCAACCATTACGGAAACTCAGATTGGAGCCAATTCCCACTCTCAATGTGTAATGTTACACCACCGTTTGGAACCTTCGGTGTCAAAGGCTGACTCATTGAGTGATAGTTACGTTTTTTTTTTTGTTTTTTTTAAAGCACCCATTATCAACCTGGGAAGTCACTGCATCTATTAATAGAACCTGTGTGGTAGATTAAAGAAAATGTATCATGTGAGAAAATGTCCATTTGTATACTGCATTTATTTCTCTTTATTTCTGCCCCTCTATTAATCTGCTTTCTGTTGATAAGTAAGTTACAATGATGCGGGTCAGCACTATGACAACTATAAAAACAGCCAAAAACTCCAAGCCAAAGATCTAAAATTTAAGAGACACTCATCAGGATGGTCAATACTGCTTGTTTTACTTTCTATATATTCCCATAATCTATTCAAAGATTTCAACATTTGCACTTATTTACTAATTCCCATCTTGAATATAACAAACATAGAAAGAAAATGTTAAAAATAACTATCAGTTGTTTGTCATGATCAATTCAAAGGAAAATTAAAGGCTTTTTATAGTTTTTAAAGTCAGTCACTTCTAACGCCCTCCATTTTATCATCAGCCCTGCTGATGATAAAAGAGAGGCGCGCACCCAAACACACATGGAGTTTGTGTGTTTGGTGGGACTTTGCCAGAGGAGAGTCCCACCTCTCTACTAAACAGAACACCTGTTCTGAATGGATCACCTGTTCCATTCAGAACAGGTGATCCCCCAAAGGGTCATGTAGTTACCAAACATGTTGGTTACTACCAACATGTACTAACGAAACATGTTGGTTAGTAATCTTCTAATCCCTATTTTCTTAGTGTGAAAAAACCCCAAAAACTATTATGTTACAACAATCCCCATTCATGGAAGCCAAAGAAGAAAAGACAGAAAAATAGAAAACAAAATGTGATGAGATTTCACCTTCCACATGCCTCTGTTCAGCTTCTGGTGACTACCTGATGAGAGGATGACTTTCTGTTTCTTCTTCTTTGAGAAGAAGAAACATTACTAACCAAATGTTGAAAAAAAAAATTTTTTTCAACATTTGGTTAGTAATGTTGAAAAAAATCAAGAAGGTCATTATGGTTAGTACACCTGGACTTGATCAAGAGGTTTTTGTTTTTTGCCCCTCTGGCTGAAAGGCCATTGAAGCAGCTGTTTAACATTTTATAGTCTAATGTGGAATATAAGTTACTGTCACCATTAGTTTCCATAATTCATTTCAGTTGACATAAAATTGAAAATAAAATATCAATGTTGATCAAATTTTTATTCAGCAAGCACTGATAAAAATGTATCCTCTCAATAATGTCTTTTTAGGACAATTCCCTTATATATATATTTTTATTTTTTTTAATAAATGTGTAAAACACAACACCCATGTGTGTCAACAAGCATAATTGGGATCACTGTTAAAGTATTTCTTTCAGGTGTTCCATATACCCTTGAAGGGAAGTCAGAATTCCTCTCTACCTCCCACCTTACCCAAGTCCGTATTCCCAGCACACAGACAAGCAAAATTGAGCAGTTTGGTAGACGACTGTTATTCAGTGAGTGTGTGCATAAATGTGTGTTTTGGAGTTGACCCACTTTCACACAGTGTGAGAGAGGTAGAGCTGCAAAAGTTCTTCTGCCTTCCTTCCTCCAACTCCCTGCCCTGGCAGTCTACCGATGCAGTGGTGGCTATGGCAACGCTGCAGTGGTGAGTTAAAAAGATGTGCCTTCTTGTGCGCTCTCCCGTTCCTTCTTTCTATCATTTCTTTCTCTCCCGTTTGCCTGCTCAAGGCTGTGTCATGTGTATCCATCTAGATGCTGTCTTTATAATTACAAAGATCACTATCTTCTGAGTTATTTAGTAAGCTTGAATTGGGATTTTTCTCAGCAGTAGCCTCATTTGTGTCAAATCACTTCTCTAGACTTTATCAGTGGGGTAACTAAAGGCTAATTGTAAATCATACTGATTTAATTTGCGCATCATAATACTTTCTCAGTGGGTCCAGTAGAATATTACAATAAAGACGTGCATTAAGTTCGAAGTTTGTCATCCAGAGGCTTCTGTTATCACTCCTTGCTACTTTTTTAGGCAACAACTTGTGAGAAGGTGTTTGTAAAGCCTGTAATATCTGGCAAAACATGAACTTCTTTGTGACCACAACCAACATTATGGTGAGCTAAATCAAGAAGCTCACCATAATGAAGCTCACCAGAATTAGTTATCTGGTGTATTGTGAGGTCTGTAGGTAGGTACCTTCCCTGAAAAAAAAACAACAAAAAAAACACCACAATTAACTTTTCAATATGTCGGGGGGTAAAACTTAACAGAAAATTAGAGATGTACTGATCAAACGTTGCTAAACTGGAAACCAGTTACTTTAAAAATACAGCTTGCTACACCAAATTAAACATCAAAATTATTTATTTTACTGCAAATTTAAATCCTACCAGATGTAAAAAGCAACAAATCATTATCTTAAAGTCTTCCCTTAAAGTAGGTAAGTCTCACTCTCTCTTGCTATCTTGCAGCCTGAATGAACCGGATATATGTCTCGACATGTCAGGTAAAATCTTTTCCTTTTAAGTGGTAATTGTTACTAAAAATACCTTAGTTTGAGTCTTTTTTTGTTTTTTTACTTCAAAAAATGTCCAGACTGAAGGGTGAAGTTTTTGGAAACACATTGTAGCTGATCAAAACAAAAATTCCTGGTAAACAAGAAATTGTTCTCAGTGCAGAACAACAGATCATTATCTTAAACTGGAGTAAGGGATGAGCCAATGTGGAAAAATACTGAACAAAGGTAAAATGATATTTCTTTACATACTGTTCTGTCCAGTGTTGCATTAAGTCTGGAGGATCTAAAGCTTGTGAAGTCGGTGTCACGCCAAGAGACATAACCCTACACAGTTCACTCCCCAGTACTCAACTTCAGAGTGGGTTTAGGTGTAGGTCATGAAGACCCTCCATCAACAAGACCACGGACATCCATCTGTTGAGACTATCAGTTTAACCTCACGGTCACTGTGGTCGTTTCTCTGTCAGAGTGGAATCAGGCCCCGGAGAGCTGCTTGGGCTCTTTACCAACATTGTAAAGACATATGGCACATAAACAACAAATCCGCTCACATGTGCACACACATACACAAGCAGTCGGGACACTGACCAGCGTGACACTAAGAGAAGAGTGATGAGAAACGGACCCGGGTGTCAAGGAAAATCACACAGAAGGAGTTTTGAAACCTACGTGCGGGTGTGCACACGTGTGTGTTCACCCCTGGCACCGCGTTCTGAGCGACAGGACAAGAATGCGAGCAGAGAAAAAAGGACCATTGAACTGAATCATAGCCTCCTGGGGGAAAGGGTGGATGATGAAGAGGACCTTTTTAGAGAGCATCTGAAGCTGCTGCTTGAACAGACTTCCACACATTCCCTGAGTCATCTCCTCTGCTACTCACCTGACCTCATAAACTTGCAGGCCCAGTCCCTTTGGGAGCTTTCCGGTAACGGACTCCAAAGAATATCAATTGTAAGAGATTGCTTAATTTGGCAGCATTGTGATAGAAAATTAATGCTATTTCAGAAATGAAACCGTTTTTATCATTTGGATAAAATTTTATTTTTTATCAATTGTGACAAAAACTCCAGAATTGAAACTATTTTGTCACTATTTTTTTCAAAAATCTGTGTATTCCCTCAAATCTTATTCTCTCTTTTGTCATTTTCCAATATTCTCATTACACCCGCATGGGCGAACTCTGCTGTGCTCTTTCTTCACCCACATAGACCTTTTGCCTTTATTTCCTGCAGGCCTGCCCTGATCTCATCAGTACTGTGGTGGTCACAGTTGAGACCTAAAGCCTCAAGTACAGCCGGAGGGCATTAAGACAGCAGCTGTGCATGACACATGTTCACCAAAGAGTCCTTTCTTTGCTTCATTTCATCCTCACCCTTCATTTCACCTCCTTCCTTCCCCTGCACTCTTTCCTTTCTCATTTTGCTTCCATTATTCCATTCAGAACAGGTGATCCCCCAAAGGGTCAGTGTTACACCCTTCACTTATTCACCATAGTGGTTTCTCATTTAGTAGTCCTCAAGAGTGAAACTCTTCTGTGAGGGACTACTGGATAACAGTACAAAAACAGTAACAATTCAAAAGTGGTCCCTGGTTCTTTAAAAGGTCACTAGCAGTAGTCACATTTTGTAGTGTAAGTGCATCTAAAGAAAGAGTGAAATTATTGGAAAGTTCCTTATTTCTGTTCATTTCAGGGTACATTCACAGCAGCCCTGTTAACTCTGCAATAGAACTCTATCTTGTTTGTCTAGAAAGTGTAATTTGTTGGGGGAAGTGTGAATGCACAATCCAATGCTGACCAAAAGCGCGAACTCTGGTTCACCTGAAAAACCTAGGTCTCGGTTCGATTAAAGTGAACTCTTGTGCTGTCGAATGCATATGTGGATGCAAGAGACCGCTATAAAAACACAAAGAGACCTATAGAGAAAGACATTCTAGGCCAATAAACCTTAAACATGCTACTCCATCTTTGTTAAAATTTTGTGAAGAAGGAAATAGGACTCATATCTTCTTCTGAGGTGATCATCCTTCAGTAGTTCTTGGTGCAGCGCCACCATAGGCGAGGGGTTGAACAGATTCTTTATTTAGTTTGGATAGTTTGACGCAATACAGTGTCAAAGCTGAAAATGTTGCAAATATTGCAATTTTGGCCCCCAATCGAACCGAGCCTTCCAGACTATCAGGCAATTAGTGATCATTCCATACAGCGTTAGAGATCATGCGTTACAGCTTGAAAACCTCAACCCCAATCTCTTAATCATGAAATGTAGCAGAAATGTATGCTTTAAATGTGTTAGTGTGTAATAAATTTATATGGTACAACATATGACTTACAAATTTTAAATTTAATTTGTGAACTGAATTAACTTTTAAATGATATTCTAATCTACTAATTTGTGGCTGCAGTGCATTCTTGTTAAGACTTCAGCCTTAAGGATACTTTCCTGCTGTTTTGGTAAATAACTTTGAAATTTAGAACAACAACTTGCTGATACATTCTGACAAATAAAAGAATCTGTGATTTTCCACTAAAATTACCAACTCCAACAATTGTTTAATTTGACTATTGACAACCAACATTTCAACCTGCAGAAAATTTTGTTGGAGTGGTTGCATAAACTTTTTGTAGTGCATATAATTTCAGTTTTAGGAGGGAGGCAGTGTGTAGTGATAGATGGCGTGATAGATAGTGAGAAAATAATATTTGGGTCAAAAATGTGCCTATTATTTCAAAGACCATCCATTATGAATAGCAACAAATGCGTAGAAGGAGAAAATCCCATTAGGGTTCCATATTAATCATCATTTATGATGGATACTGTACAACATAACTCAACGTGGCAAAATAGAAAGAAAGAAAAAGGAAAAAAAAGTAAAACTGGTCATAATGTAGTATCAGAGTTCCATCACCCGAGGTGTGCATAAATGAAATCCATCAGGTCCAAATCTGCAGTCGATATCGTTCAACAGTGGGCCCTGACTCCAGCAGTTTGTTCCATTACCATTCCAGCAGGTTTATCTAGAATATGCCTTTTCCAGCTCATTATGCCCACTTTAAGCTTCCATAAGGTCATTAATCCCAATCACTGTGTTCATTTTCACACGTGCCAAACCATTATTCCACACTTGGCATATCTTTTTTACTAGCCTGTGTTGCTCTCTTGCACACATACTCCCCTCACTTAGTCCTTCTGCTTTTGTCACATTGTCTGTGATCAGATCAAAACATGAGATATTGTGTAGGGGGGGATCATGGGAAGAAAATCATTGAAAGTCATGCCAGTTTCCAGTATCGTGAGTTAGACTTCTTGAGTTGTTTTTACTCGTGTATAGATGAGTCATCCTACCTCAGAATACTTGTTGTGCCAGAGAACCTTTCAGCATACATTACATATATAAAACGAAATAAAAAAAAAATAATAATAAATTCAACTTTCTAATACCAAATCAGGTACATGAACAGCCCTGCAAAAATACTATCTAACAAGAAAATAAGTAATTATGCTGGAGTGTTTTTAGTCCTCCCTCTAGTAATTCTTGCTTTTTTTTATTTCGTAGGTAGAGAAAACCATAAACATGTCTCGACACGTACAGATATATACGCATAAATACATACATTTAAAATCCACTGGGACCAAAACAACAGCAAATTTTGGCAATTCTTTGCCTCTGACACGCAGCAAACCAGAAGTGCTACCAGCATTTACGNATTTCAAAGCGTGGCCAAGATGGACAGAACAGCTTCGTCCACTTCCTGCCGATTCTAAAACTACAGGCAGACTACAATTCTAAAGCAGCACAGAAAATCAATGTCACTGTTCACAACTTTTCTTTGTGTATGCTGATTGGCCCGGGTTGAAAGCCTAGACTCTGCAGAGAAGCGATATTCGATATATCTGCACATTATCTGACAAAACCATTTAACCCAACAGTAGCATGGATCCATATATAAAAAAAAAAACACACAACGAAACAATGATCAATTTGGATGATGTCATTTCAAACTACTTTTGGAGGTTTTCTGTCC